>CAUYRH010070952.1:0-17526 GCA_963574655.1 Perodicticus potto | reverse complement strand
AGGAAATGGGGGTTCCACATTTAGTCCCAAGTGTAAAGTGAAGGAGACACCAAGGCACAGGTGTCTCCTCAGCAGTTGTCCAGCCTTTTTGGCTATTGGAGCCTCCGGTGGGCGTTGGAGGTCCCCCTCCTTGCCTGTCATCCAGCCCACTGGTTCTTCAGCTGGCTGCTGCAGCACCAACACCACCAAGGAGGAGGCGGCAGGTCCGCCAGCTCCGCTGAGCTGGCTAGGGTGCCAGATGTCCTGCATCAATTCTCTCTCTCTGAGTAGAAACCCCAACTGCTGTTAGGGAAAAGGGGCGAAGACTCGATCTAACTGCTTCCTGCTGGGTCGGGCGATGATAGAAGGGGGCAGTTAGGGTTTCTCCGGAGGGAGAGTGATACAGGGATTCATGGACTGGAACCATCTTTATTGCGTGTGGCTTGATGATCTTTCTGGAAAACATAAATCTGATTAGTGTAATCAGTAATACCCGCTTCCATTTTTAATGAGACATCCAAAGACAAGTGAGAGGCTGTGTTGAGTAATTTTGCCTCTGCCCATGTGACAAATGATTCTGGTAAAGTTTTTGTACTGGTGAGTAGGCCTGGTATGAAATACACTCTAGGTATATTTCACAAAGGCTTGTCTTCCTTTATCAAAGGAAGTTGAGTTTTCTTAAGTCTTGTTTGAGACAGAGTCTCATTCCTTAGCGCTAAAGTGCCGTGTTGTCACAGCTCACAGCAACCTCAAACTCTTTGGCTCAAGCAATGATCTTGCCTCAGTCTTCTGAGTAGCTGGATTGACCACAACCACAACACCTGGCTAGTTTTTCCATTTTTGGTATAGATGGGGTCTCGCTTTGCTCATTCTGGTCTAGAATTCTGAGCTCAGGAGATCCACCCACCTTGGCCTCCCAGACTTAAGTGTTCAGTATCAAAATCTTGTGGGTTACTGACTCTTAAACCCCCAAAGCATAAGAGCCTCTCTCTCTAATACTGCACCCTCTACCCAGGAGCTTCTCACTCTCCAGATAGTGGAACGTGACCTTTAGTGATTCGTGGAAATTACCCTTCAGGGTTCCTACTGGTTATGACTCCAATGGTTTCTGCTGTGTGTTTCCCTGTAGTCACAGGTCTTTACAAATTTTGAGGTGATGGTTTTCCTTGCAACCTCAATTCTTCAGAAGGCCAAGAAAACCACTCGTTTTCACTTTGGTCAGATTTTATCTTGTTGTTCCATTGAGATGGCTTCTAAGCTGTTTGTAAGGTGGAACTGGAACCGGAAGTCCTATCTTTACATTTTGAACCTAGGAAAATAAGCCAGTATTTAGCACATAAATGATCATAAGCACTAGTATGTGAGATGCATAGATTTTAGCTCTAATCAAATAAGAAGTTGGAATTAGTAGAAAGTGAGGTTTAAAAGTGATGTCATTACTTTAAAAAATAATAAAATCATTAAACAGTGGAGTAACAAAACTAGAATAGAAGAACAATTAGGACCATAACTTCTAAAAATAAGTAAACAGAGGTTTTAAAAAAGTATTTGATCCCACCAATTGCCTACAGTGCATCTTAGTAGGGTACTGGTGAAACTTATTAAATGTAGAGTATCAATGTCTTTATATAGTGATTAAGAAAATGCTATGAGGGCTATCTCTCACAGTATGATCAAAATGTTTCTGATAGTATATGAAGCACATTCTGCCCTATGATTGCACCAATGTACACAATTATGATTTAATAAAATTATTAAAAAAAAAAAAAAAAGAAATGGTGGGGAGCAGTAGCTCACACCTGTAATCCTAGCACTCTGGGAGGCCGAGGTGGTGGATTGCCTGAGCTCAGGAGCTGGAGACCAACTCAAGCAAGAGTGACAACCCATCTCTATTAAAAATAGGGAAATTAGCCGGGTTTAGTGGTGGGTGTCTGTAATCCCAGGTACTCGGGGGTCTGAAGCAAGAGTTTGAGGTTGTTGTGAGCTATGATATCATAGCACTCTACTGAGGGTGACAAAGTGAGACTCTGTCTCAAAAAAAAAAAGTCTTACCTATTAGCAGGCACTCTCCTTACCTCATCCCCTAGCAACCACCTATGGATTTGTCTGTTCCTCATATTTCATACAAATGGAATCATATAATACTTGATCTTTTTTTTTTTTTGAGACAGAGCCTCAAGCTATCGCCCTGGGTAGAGTGCTGTAGTATTACAGCTCACAGCAACCTCCAACTCCTGCACTCAAGTGATTCTCCTGCCTCTGCCTCCCAAGTAGCTGGGACTACAGGCGCCCGCCACAACACCCAGCTATTTTTTTGGCTGCCGCCGTCATTGTTGTTTTGACGGGCCCGGGTTGGATTTGAACCCTTCAGCTCAGGTGTATGTGGCTGGTGCCTTAGCTGCTTGAGCCACAGGCGCCGAGCCTTGGGGGTTGTCTTTTTACTTTTCTCAACAGTGTCCTTTAAAGCACAAAATTTTTTTACTTTTAATATTTATTTATTTATTTATTTATTTATTTATTTAGAGACAGAGTCTTACTCTGTTGCCCCAGGCTAGAGTGCCTGGTGTCAGCCTAGCTCAAAGCAACCTCAAACTCCAGGGTTCAAGTGATCTTCCTGCCTCAACCTCTCAAGTTGCTGGGACTACAAGTAGCCACTTCAACGGGTGGCTAATTTTTTATATTTTAGTAGAGATAGGGTCTTGCTCTTGCTCAGGCTGCTCTCGAACTCCAAAGGATCCTCCCACATTGGCCTCCCAAAGTGCTAGGATTACAGGAGTGAACCACCATGCTGGGCCAAAAGTTTTTTATTTTGATGAGGTCCAATTTTTTGTCTACTCATGCTTTGCTATTAAAGTCATATCCAAGAAACCACTGACAAATCCAAGGTCATGAAGATTTATATTTATTTTTTCTTTAAGACTTTTTTTTCTTCTTTGAGACAGTGTCTTTTTTTTTTTTTTTTTGAGACAGAGCCTCAAGCCGTCACCCTGGGTAGAGTGCCGTGGCATCACAGCTCACAGCAACCTGCAATTCCTGAGCTCAAGCGAGTCTCCTGCCTCCGCCTCCCAAGTAGCTGGGACTACAGGCGCCCGCCATAACGCCCGGCCATTTTTTGGTTGCCGTCATTGTTGTTTGGTGGGCCCAGGCTGGATTCGAACCCGCCAGCTCAGGTGTACGTGGCTGGCGCCTTAGCCTGTTGAGCCACAGGCGCCGAGCCGACAGTGTCTTACTATGTTGCCCTCAGTAGAGTGTCGTGGCATCACAGCTCACAGCAACCTCAAACTCTTGGGCTTAAGCCATTCTCTTGCCTTAGCCTCCCAAGTAGCTGGGACTACAGGTGCCCACCACAACGCCTGGCTATGTTTTTTTGTTGTTGTTGCAGTTGTCGTTGTTGTTTAGCTGGTCCAGGCCGGATTCAAACCCACCAGCCTTGGAGTATGTGGCTGGCGCTGTAACCACTGTGCTACGGCGCTGTAACCACTGTGCTACAGACACTGAGCTTTTCTTTAAGACCTTTATAATTTTAGGTCTTACAGTTAAATCTTTGATCCATCTTGAATTCATTTTTTTGTTGTTGTTTTTATTAGACAGAATCTTGCTCTGTCACCTGGGCTAGAGTGCAGTGGCATCAAAATAGCTTATTGCAACCTCAAACTCCTGGGCTAAAGCCAGCCTCCTGCCTGAGCCTCCTGAGTAGCTGAGACCACCAGTGCTCACTACCACACCTGGCTAATTTTTTTATTTTTAGTGGAGACAGGGTCTTCCTGTTGCTTAGGCTGGTCTCAAACTCCTGGCTTTAGGTAATTCTCTCACCTTGGCCTTCCAGTGTGTTAGAATTATAAGCATGAGCCACTATACCTGGCCTTGAATTCATTTTTTGTGTGTGATACGGGGTTAGGGTCCAGCTTCATTCTTTTGTAGGAAGATGTCCAATTGTCCCAGAACCATTTGTTGAAAAGATTATTCTTTCCCCATTGAGTGGGAAACTTTGTAGAGAATCAGTTGGCTACCATTACAATATTAAATGAATAGGAATGATAGCCAGCATACTTGCCTTGTTCCTGGTTGGAGAATAATATTACTTTAACATTAAGTATGCTGTTTGATATGTATAAATTATATGAGTATATATGTGAGAGATTATGGTATGTAAAATGTGTAGTATTTAAACCAAGAACAGGAATTTCCCCTCAATTTTGGTTTACTAATGTTTAATCATAAATGAGTATTGAATTTTATTAGCTACTACATTTACTCACAGGTGGAGATTATCATACTTTTTCCCTTTAACCAGATAATGTGGTGCATTACATGAATAGATTTTCTGGTGTTGAAATGACCTTGCATTCCTGGAATAACCAATTGCAATTATTTTCTACTCTGAGTTCCTTTTCTAGCTCCCTGGCTCAGTTCATGCCTTGGAGGGGCAGTGTCATTTCCTGTGCTGGCCCCTTGTCAAAAACTCCAGTTTCTTAGTTGGAATGTTCTAGAAGCTGCCAGAAGCTTGGATTTGCTTATTAGTGATGTGGTAGGAGTGGCCAAGAGGCTCCAGGGGAGACCCCAGTGCTTGAGGCTGTGTGAATATTTGCTTCAGAGAGACCAAGTGAAAGTCAGATTGTGGGGCAAATAACATTCTTCCAAAGTTACCCACTTTTGTTTTTAGCAACATTCAAATTCTCTGTCTTTGTCAAGTTTATTCTGTCTCTTAGACATTTTTTCTTGCAAGAAGTATAACTCTATCATCTTGTGTTTTGAGCACTTCCTATGCTATTTGACACTGTGTTTGTGCTTTATTATTAAGGATGCCAGTAATTATAACTAATTACTGATCCCCTCCCCAGTTCTAGTTGCTGTGCTAATTTTTCTACAAATACTATTTCATTTAATCCCCTTAATCACCTTATGAGGTAGGTATTAATATCTCTATTCTACACCTGAGGAAACTGAGGCTGAGAGAGGCTAACTCACCAATAGCCCTAAGGCAGACCCCGGTTCAAAGTTAGGTTTGTCTCATTCCAGAGTTTGTGCTCTTAACTGCTGCTATACATGCTCTGCGTAATTAGCTTTGTCAGCCCAAGCATGGCCTTTATAAAATGGCTATAAACTCCCATGATCAGTATTAAGTCCCACCGTGTGACTGGTGTGTGACTGAACATTGCCAAGTGTGATTGGCTGGAGTCATCTGTGGTTTGTTGGTCTCAGTATCAGCCGTGTCACGTGCTCACATGACGTGTCTGCAGTAACAGCTTCTTGAAAAAAATCATGGTGTGTGCTGTTTTCTTCAGCTTTTTTTTTAAGGTTTATTTGAGATGAAATTCATCTGTCACATGATCCCCAAATTTAAAGTGTATAATGAAATGGTTTTTGTGTATTCGCAGACTTGTACGACCATCACCATAATCCACACAGGACATTTTCATCTCCCTAAAAAGGACCTTTGTACCCATTAACAGTCACCCCTCATTTCTTCTCAAACTCCCCCGCACAGGCAAACGCCAGGCTATTTTCTGTCTCTATAGATTTGCCTATTCTGGACACTTTGTATAAATGGAATGTACAATAGTCTTCTGGGACTGGCTTCTTTCACTTAATGTTTTCAAGGTCCATCAACAACATTGCCTGTATTAGTAGTTTGTTTGTTTCTCTCTCTCTTTCTTCTTTTCCATTTTTTTTAGACAGAGTCTTACTCTATTACCCCAAGCTAGGGTGCCATGGTGTCTCAGCTCACAGCAACTTCAAACTCCTGGGTTCAAGTGATCCCTCCTTTCTCAGCCTCTCCAGTAGATGGGACTACAGGCATCCATCATGGTGCCCCTTTGATTTTTCTATTTTTAGTAGAGATGGGATCTTACTCTTGCTCAAGCTATTCTCCAACTCGTGAACTCCAGCAATCCACCTGCCCTGGCCTCCCAGAGTGTTAGGATTACAGCCTGAGCCAATGCACTCAGCCCTCCATTTTTTTTATAATTGATATGTTATAGAATTACTGAAAGTTTATGGAAAAAATCCAACAGGAAAGGAAGTTGAAGGTACAGGGAAAGGAGAGGAATTACCGAAGAATGTGTTGAGTAGAAAGAGGTCAGTGAGGGGTTGGAGCAGAGTGACTTGTGCCTATAATTCCAGAACTTTGGGAAGCCAAAGCAGGAGGATTGCTTGAGCCCAGGAATTTGAGGTTACAGTGAGCCGTGACTGCACACTGCACTCCAGCCTGGGTGAATGGACAACAGAACAAGAAGCTGTCTCTCTAAAGAAAAAAAAAATGGATCACAGGCGGAGCAAGCAGTGGTGGTTACAGGAAGGAAGGTGGGCGTCCTGGACACCGATGCAGGGAGGTAGGTAACTGTGGGTGTGGGAGTCTGTAGAAGTTCTTTTTTGAAGAAATCAGCGTTGAGTGAGCACAGGGGAGGATGGGTCTCACATTAGAAGAAAGACAAGGTGTGGAGAATCTTCTAGCAGAACAGGACAGTGAGTGGTCTAAGATAGGCAATAAGATTGCCAACCAACCCTGGGGGTCCATTTGAAGTTATGGTCAGGCATTTCAAACAAATCAATGTGGTCATGAGTGTTCCCCAGTCTTGTTCAGCTGCACAGGTATAGCTGTAGAGTGGAAAAGTTGGATTTAATGATGTGCTTTTCTAGGTGAAGGCAGAAAGAGATAAGGAAGCTGCGGATGTGTATAAAGAGTGACCATAATGATGGGCCACGGAGATTTAAGGCAGGTGAGAGGGAGTGTAAGAACAATGGAAAAGTGGTCGTATCCATAGGTTACAGGTTCCAACGGAGTGAAAGAACTGCTGGAGTTGGAATACTAGATGTGTAGGCTGGAGCTAGACAGTGATCACGGAGAAGCTGGCTGGAAATCAGGATTTTGGGGTAACAACCCCTGGAATGACAAGGTCAAGACTATAGTCATGGAAGGGGGAGTGGCTACAGTGAGGCAGAAAGTTCGTTGTAAGCAAAGAGATCAGGGAACCAAGAATTTTCTTTTTTTTTTAAGCAGCTTTGTTGAGATATGCTCCACGTATATCCACACGTAATCCACTCATTCAAAGTGCAAAATTCAATAGCTTTTATGTTCACAGTGGCGCATGCATTGCCACAACAATTTAAAAACATTTTCAGGTCCCCCAGAAGAAAGCCCACACCCCTCTGTCATCAATCTCCATATCCTCCCCAGCCCTGGGTAACCACTATTCCACCTTCTGTCTCCATGGATTTTCCTGTCCTGGGTGTTTTGTATAATGGAATCATATAACATCCGGTCCTCTGTGACTGGCATCTTTCACATTGTACTGTGTTCAAGGGTCATTCTCTGTGTTGATTTTGGAATGTAGTTCTTACTGTTGGAGAGGACAGTATGCCAGAGGCAGAAGGATCAAGGGACAAGGGGAGAGACTCATGTCCTATACAGCTGTTTGCTGTAAGGAGGAAAGACGATAGTCGGTCTGATGACAGAGAAGCTGAAGTCAGTTCACTTAAAGAAAGGTCATCCGGGGCATGTGATGACAGAAGAAAGATGACAAGGCTGAAAGATGACAAGAACTGGAGCCAGAAATTCAAGAACCAAGGTTGTGGTCTCTGGGCCTCCCAGCATCTTATTTTCACCTCTGCTGTCTCTTTCCCTTTCTTACAGTCAGCTTCCTTGTCCTCACCTGTCCCAACTTGACCCCCATAGCTCCAACACCAGACAACCTTGTCCTTCATCTGTGTCCCAAATTTCTAAGACAAAAAACCTAATCACACCAGCCCAGCCTAAGAATTGGTGTCCCCTGGGCCTGTCTGTTGTCCACTAACAGTTCAGTCAGCAGGGGACCCTGGTGGTGGGGTCACATGGTTCAACATGGCAGCCAAGGCAGTGGCTTAGACACTTAGGGCTGGATGTGGCGAGAGGGACACAGTTAGCTTCACTGGCGCCCAGGGACACACAGACACCAGCAAACCAAGGAGGAGGCAGGGCAGCTGTGCTGGGACGTCCCCTGACGGGTGCTCCAGGCACCCATTGTGGTGTTGGGGCAATTTCTAGCTCTTCAGCACGTCCCTGTCTATCCTGGTCCTAAACCCTCAAGGCCACTCAGGGTCATCTGGGCAGACAGGATTCTGCCTTTTGGGCCTGAGAAAGCCTGCCTGATGCACTCTCCTCTCACTGACCACTTCTGGGGGATTGGCCCAGAACTTGTCCTCTCTTTTCATAGAAGCTTCATGAGAAAGAACTTGTCAAAAGACATCAGCAGGAGCCACAACCCTGCCAAAGCCCCTTAATTGATTTATCCTGGGGGAAACAAGAAGAGAGAAGGAATGAGGAAAATAAGAGAATGGGACAGGTCTCTCTATGATCCTCTGAATTGTGGGAGAAATGAGGATAACTATTTTATTTCATGTGTAGAAAGTATTATGATTAAAAAACACATAGTATTTTTTTTACACATGGTAAAAACCATCAAAAGGTTCAAATGGCAGGCTCGGCGCCTGTGGCTCAAGTGGCTAAGGCACCAGCCACGTATACCTGAGCTGGCGGGTTTGAATCCAGCCCGGGCCCGCCAAACAACAATGATGGCTGCAACCAAAAAATAACCAGGCATTCTGGCGGGCACCTGTAGTCCCAGCTACTTGGGAGGTGGAGGCAGGAGACTCGCTTAAGCCCAGGAATTGGAGGTTGCTGTGAGCTGTGATGCCACAGCACTCTATCCAAGGTGACAGCTTGAGGCTCTGTCTCAAAAAAAAAAAAAGTTCAAACGGGTACATGATGAAAAAAGTCAGTCTCCTTAGTTACCTTCCCCTGAGGCAACCAATGTCACTCCCTAGTTCCTTCTATGTCCTTCCAGAGATTTTTCAAAGAGAGCTTCCAAAGAAGGAATCTTTTGCAACTTACATTTCTCACTTAACATGTCTTAGAGATTGTACTCTATGCATAGCTAGCAAGCTTTCTTATTCCTTTGCCCACATTTCAACTGGTGCAAAGTATTCTACTGAAATGGATGTCCATAATTTATTTAGCTGATCCTCTATTGGTGAATATTTGACTTGTTTCCCACCTTTTACTACTACAAACAATGGTATGATAAATGTCCTTGTGCACACATTAGTTCACACATGTAAGAGCATATTTGTAAGGTACATTCCTAGAAGTAAAGCACTGGCTAAGAGAGGTATGTGCATTTTCAAATTTATAGATTTATCTAAACTATACTCTATATAAATTGAGTTCCATGAAAGAAACAGAAACTACTGTAGGAATCTGAAGCAGAAGGAAGGCAGAGAAAGGACTCTGAATGTGGTGCAGAAAAATCTCAGGTCTCCACAATCTTACTTGCCAGAAGAATAGCCAAAAACGCAAGAGAAATGGCCTTTATCTTTCTCTCATCTACCATATCTCTCATTAATTCATCTAACTGGTAGGACTTAATTAGCGTCTGAAACCCTAGCTGCAAGGGAGTCTGGGGAATGTAGGGTTTAGCTTTTTTTTTATTCTAGCCATACTAATGGTTTTGATTTGCATTTCACTTGATGACTAATAATGCTGGGCATCCTTTCATGTGTTGTTGGCCATTCGTGTATCTTCTTTTTTTTTTTTTTTTTTGAGACAGAGCCTCAAGCTGTCACCCTGGGTAGAGTGCTGGGGCATCACAGCTCACAGCAACCTCCAACTCCTGGGCTCAAGCTAGTCTCTTGCCTCCACCTCCCAAGTAGCTGGGAATACAGGCGCCCGCCACAATGCCCGGCTATTTTTTGGTTGCAGCCGTCATTGTTGTTTGGCAGGCCCGGGCTGGATTCGAACCTGCCAACTCAGGTGTACGTGGCTGGTGCCTTAGCCTCTTGAGCCACAGGCGTGAGCCAGGGTTTAGCTTTCTAATGTCTCTACTTAGAAGACTGTTAAATAAGCCAGACTGTGGCTCAGGGCCTGTAGTTCAGTAGTTGGGCTACATACACCAGGGCTAGTGGTTTCAAACCCTGCCGGGCCTGCCAAACAACAATAACTACAACAACAACAAATAAGAAGATAGTTGGGCATTGTGGCAGGCAGCTGAAGTCTGAGCTACTTAGGAGGCTGAGACAAGAGAATCACTTAAGCCCAAGAATTTGAGGTTGCTGTGAGCTATGACGCCATGGTGACGTGGTGAGACTCTGTCTCAAAAAAAAAAAATCAAGCCAGACTGAAAGGATCAGTCTACAGTACTCACTACTCCCCACCATGGAAGTGGCATCACACTGCACTCCCACCAACATAGGACCTTTTCAACTCTTTAAGCTTGGCCAACCCAATATCTGAAAAATGGTACCTTATTGTTTTAATTGACATTTCTTTTACGAGCCGTTAAGCATCTATCTAACTTCAGGTCATCAATATGTACATTTCCAAGAGTAGAAAAACACAATGTGAGGGCAACCCCCGGAGTTATGCAGTATGGTGACCCTGCAAAATAAATAAATGCCATTTGAATTTTTTCTATGAACTCTTTATGTCCTTTTGCCCACACATGGTCTTTTTTTCCCCCATGATAATTTTAACTGGAAACATACGTGAGGCCTGTATGGTGCTACAGTTCTCCAGACCTAGACTGACAACTGTTTTTCCTTTGGGTCATCTCACCCCAAGGTATGGTCCCAGTGAGGGGTAGGAAGGGGCAGCTTCTACTTGAAATGTCACAAAGCATGTCAAGTTCTGGAGCTTTAGAACTTTGGAATTAAATTGCATTCAAGGTGCTTCCCCAATGCCAGTTTAGGCAAAATTCTAATTTGCTTTCTGCCTGCTGCAGATTTAATTCTGAATGATGCTGGGGGAGGGCTAAGAACACAGCATGCTTGGTGAGCTCAGCAGCCATTCCTACATGCTGGGCTTGCGTTCTTGTGGTTTATAATGTCTACTCAGGTGAATAATAACCTCAAGTTCATGCCAGGCCTTTTGGTCTTTGTTGATGACCTATAGGGACTGAATGGCTCAGATCTCAAATTCAAGAACAGGCCTTTTAAGCCTGGTCAATCAATCAGGTTGCATAGTCAGAGCCACAGAAAGCACAAGTTGCTGATGCAGAAAGACCCAAGTACTCAGAGGAACATACCGCTTGCCAGGAAGTATGGGGTTGAATTTTTTTTTTTCCTTTTTAAATTGCTAGCAGGTTTCAAGTGGTTGGTGGCGGGGCTAGTCAGAGGGGTACACTTTCCTGCAGACCCCAATCTGATGAACCAGATTGCATCATTAGGTATTCACTTTTTTGGCGCAAACATTCCTCTAGTAATCCAGTACTCCCTCTTGACTTGCCAATTATTTTCCACTTGGTCAGGCTTAAAGTGTCCTAGTCATTTTTTATCCCTTCTGCTCCTCCTCTCCCCCTCAGGAACCTTCAGAGTGCCTCGGGGAAGGCATGCTGGAGTGATACAAGCACTGGATGTGTAACCCTGAGCAAGTGAGTGAAGCTCTCTCTGAACCTCAGTTTCTTCATCTGTAAAGTAGAGCTAACAGTATCCTATATCACAGGGTTTTGGGGAGAATTAAACATATCACAGTTTTTTTTTTTTTTTTTTTTTTTGAGACAGAGTCTCAAGCTCTCGCCCTTGGTAGAGTGCCATGGCGTCACAGCTCACAGCAACCTCAAACTCTTGGGCTTAAGTGATTCTTACCTCAGCCTCCCAAGTAGCTGGGACTGCAGGCACCCACCACAACACCTGGCTATTTTTTGGTTGTAGTTGTCATCGTTGTTTGGCAGCCCTGGGCTGGATTCAAACCCACCAGCTCCGGAGGGTATGGCTGGCACCCTAGCCACTGAGCTACAGGTGTCGAGCCAACACATGGTTTTATTTATTTATTTATTTAGGTAATCAGGCCCAGGTGAGGTTTGAACCCACTGTCCCTGGTATGTGGGGCCGGCGTGCTAATCCCTGAGCTACAGCACCCAGTTGGTTTTGTTTTTTAAAATGTACACATACAGTATCATTTCCCCAGAAGCCTCTTCAGCTGACTCATGTCAAGTTTTGTGATTTACAAGACGGTTTGCATACATTATATTTTAAAACATACACACATGCAAATAAATGGTTTTATAAAAGAGAGGTCATAGTCCATGTATAAAAATAGGTTTGTGCCAGCTCAGCACCTGTGGCTCAAGCGGCTAAGGCGCCAGCCACATACACCTGAGCTGGCGGGTTCAAATCCAGCCTGGCCCGCTGAACAACAATGACGGCTGCAACCAAAAAATAGCCTGGTGTGGCAGGCACCTGTAGTCCCAGCTACTTGGGAGGCTGAGGCAAGAGAAGCACTTGAGTCCAGGAATTGGAGGTTGCTGTGAGCTGTGATGCCACAGCACTCTCCCCAGGGCAACAGCTTGAGGCTTTGTCTCAAAAAAAAAAAAAAAAAAAAGGTTTATGGCCCAAATTGGTACTTTCCTTTCTGTTCCTTCTTTTATGACCTAATTGAGGTTCTTACTTGCTTCATTTCTGCAACAGCTTCTTAACTGTCCTTGAATGACTAGTGTCCCTACCCCAACCCTCCTTCAATGCTCTCCTCCCTCACTGCTGTGGCTCAGCTTAATTTTTCTAAAATACTTCCCAGATTATGAGCTCCTCATGCTCCAAAATCTTTAATGGTTCCCATTGCCATTTGGGATTCTTTTTTTTTTTTTTGAGACAGATTTCATTTTGTCGCCCTTGGTAGACTGCCGTGGCATCATCATAGCTCACAACAGCCTCAAACGCTAGGGCTCAAGTGATCCTCTTGCCTCAGTCTCTTGAGTAGCTGGGTCTAAAGGGGCCCATGACAACTCCAGGCTAGTTTTTCTATTTTTAGTAGAGATGGGGTTTCACTCTTGCTCAGACTGGTCTTGAACTTCTGAGCTGGAAATCCACCGACCTCCACCTGCCACAGTGCTGGGATTACAGGTGTGAGCTACTGTGCCCCGCCTAGGATTTTTTTTTTTTTTTAAGAGACAGAGTCTCACTTTATTACCCTTAGTAGAGTGCCGTGGCGTCACACAGCTGGCAGCAACCTCCAACTCCTGGGCTTAGACGATTCTCTTGCCTCAGCCTCCCGAGTAGCTGGGAGTACAGGCGCCCGCCACAACGCCCAGCTATTTTTCTGTTTTGTAGTTCGACTGAGGCTGGGTTTGAACCCTCCACCTTCGGTATATGGGGCTGGCGTCCTACTCGATGAGCCACAGGGGCCGCCCCTGGGATTTTTTTTTTTAAGAGCCAGGATCTCTCAGTGTGACCCAGGCTGGAGTGCAGGGGTGTCATCGTAGCTCCCTGCAGCCTCACACTCCTGGGCTCAAGTGATTCTCCAGCCTCAGCCTCCTGAGTAGCGAGGAAGTGGAACTACAGGTACAAGCCACTAAGCCCAGCTAATTTATCACATTTTTTTTAAAAAAAGTGCTCGTAATCACCCACCGAGTTGATCTAATAAAGGTTCAAAACTCACAGTTTGAAAAATATATTGCTCTTACATCTCCATTAGAAAAAAACAAATTAAGGCTAGACACCATGGCTCACATCTGTAATCCTAGCACTCTGGGAAGCTGAGGCAGGAGGACTGCTTTAGCTTAGGAGTCCTATACCAGCCTGAGCAAGAGCGAGACCACGTCTCTACAAAAAAATAGAAAAACTAGCAAGGCGTTGTTGTGGCAGGCACCTGTAGTACAGCTATTTGGGAGGCTGAGGTAAGAGGATCATTTGAGTTCAGGAGTTTGAGGTTGCTGTGAGCTATGATGCCACAGCACTCTACCGAGGGCAACAAAATGAGACTTTGTCTCAAAAAAAAAAAAAAGATCTTTGTAAATGCATAAAATAAAGTGCATATAATTATAGGGAATCAATTGTAGTCGAAATATAGCCGACAAAATATTAAAAGAAATGTGTGATGTGCTCATACATGCATTTCTTCATGATTGCACTAAATAAAAAGACCTAGCAGCAAGTTTTTTTTTTTTTTTTTTTTTTAGAGACAGAGTTTCACTTTATCACCCTCAGAGAGCTGTGGCATCACAGCCCACAGCAACCTCCAACTCCTGGGCTTAGGCGATTCTCTTGCCTCAGCCTCCCAAGTAGCTGGGACTACAGGTGCCCGCCGCAATGCCTGGCTATTTATTGTTGCAGTTTGGCTGGGGCTGGGGATTTGAACCCACCACAGTATATGGGGCCAGTGCCCTACTCACTGAGCCACAGATGCCACCCTAGCAGCAAGTTTAAAAACTGCTGTTATTTCAAAGCACTGATGAGTAAGAACAATAATATTATAAAGATATCGGCAGCAACTGGAATGTGATAGAAAAATATCTGTGATTTCTTGTAGCAACAAAGGCACAGGTCCTCCTAATATTGTGGTTTTGTGCCTATATTCCTAGTAGAAAGAAAGGCTGAATTTTTGTCCCCTCCAAAATTCATGTAGAAATTTAATATGTGGCATTAAGAGGTATGGATTTTAGTAGGCGATGAGTGATGAGGGTGAATGGGATTAGGAGCCCTGATGAAAGGGTGTTGCAGAGGGAGTTTGCCTCTGTCCTCCCTTTTCATCCCTTCCAGGAGTGAGGTCACATCGTTCCTCTCCTCCAGAAGATGCAGCAGCATGGTGCCATCTCAGGAGCTGGGAGTAGCTCTTACCAGACGACCAAAACTGCCAGCACCTTGATCATTTCAGCCTCCAGAATTGTGAGAAAATAAACTTCTGTTCTTTATAAGTTATCCAGTCTCAGGTGTTTTGTTGTAGCAGCACACACCCACTAAGACACAGTTATTTTTTCCTCTTGAAATTCATGGACACCCTGATTTCTGTTCATGAACCCTCAGGGGTAGGCAGACCCCAGGTTAAGAAGCCTTGCTCTAGATGATATTATCCAGTCCTTAAATGCATCCATGTGACTCTTTTTTTTTCCCCCATTGGGACAGGGTCTTAGTCTGTTGCCCAGACTAGAGTGCAATGGCATCATAACAGCTCACTGCAACTTCTGGTGTCAAGTAAACCTCCTGCTCATCCTCCCAAGTAGCTGAGACTACAGGAACATGCCACCACACCTGGCTAATATTTTTTTTTACTTTTTGTAGAGACAGGGGTCTTGATCTTATTCAGGCTGGTCTTGAACTCCTGGCCTCAAGCAATCCTCCTGCCACAGCCTCCTAAGTGCTAAGATTACAGGTGTGAGCCACCATGCCTGGCTTCCATGTGACTTTTTTTTTTTTTTGAGACAGAGCCTCAAGCTGTCACCCTAGATAGAGTGCTATGGCATCACAGCTCACAGCAACCTCCAATTCCTGGGCTCAAGTGAGTCTCTTGCCTCTTCCTCCCAAGTAGCTGGGACTACAGGCACCTGCCACAACACCTGGCCATTTTTTGGTTGCAGCTGTCATTGTTGTTTGGTGGGCCCCGGCTGGATTCGAACCTGCCAGCTGAGGTGTACGGGGCTGGCGCCTTAGCCCATTGAGCCACAGGTGCCGAGCCTCCATGTGACTTTTGAATTCCTATCTCCAGCTTTGACCTTTCCCTTGACCTCTGGTCTGAAATATCCATCATCTACATGATTTGACACCCTTAGGTGACTGAACAGCACCTCAAACTTTACATATAAAATGGAACTCTTGGGGTGGCGCCTGTGGCTCAGGGAGTAGGGCCCCAGCCCCATATACCGAAGGTGGCAGGTTCAAGCCCAGCCTCGGCCGAACTGCAAAACAATAACAACAAAAAAAAATAGCCGGGTGCTGTGGCAGGCTCCTGTAGTCCCAGCTACTTGGGAGGCTGAGGCAAGAGAATCGCCTAAGTCCAAGAGCTGGAGGTTGCTGTGAGCAGTGTGACGCCACGGCACTCTACTAAGGGCGATAGAGTGAAACTCTGTCTCTACAAAAAAATAAAAAAAAATGAAACTCTTCATCCCACCTGCTTCAATCACCTTCTCCACAATCTTTTCCGCCACAGTCAATGGCATCCCTGTCTACCCCATTGTGCAAGTGAGAAACCCAGACCACCATCTCTGATGACTTCCGTGGTAGATTGCACAATGTCCTCTCCTGCATGTACTCTCGCCTCTTTAAATGTGACTTTGCTCTTCATCCAACCAAGAGGAAGGTTCCATTTCTCTAGCCCAGGAAGTTGAGCTTGGCCATGTGACTTGTTTTGGCCAAGGGGGCAATGGCCAAACAGGCTTGAAGAGGTTTGCTTTCTCTTGCTGCTAAGAAGAACCCTTAAGCTGGTATGGGAATAAGCCTCGGCTAGCCTGTTGGATGATGAGAGACCATGTGGAAAGGGATATCCCAGCTGAGACATCCCACATGGGGCAGAGGTGAGCCATTCCAGCTGATGACTGACCTATAGAACTATGTGAAAATAAATGAGTTTTCTTTTAAATCACTAAATTTGGGAGATGATTTATTACACAGCAAGAGCTAAGTGACACAACTCCCCTTTCCTCATACCCACATCCAATGACTACACCATTAATAGGCCTGTCTGTTTAAATTCCAAGCGAGTCTAAAATCCAACCACTTCTCAGCACCTCCACTGTTTCCACCATGGCCTGACCCACCATCATCTCTCACCCATCAACTTCCTGCAGCACTGGCTCCCTTCAATCTGTCCTTATCACAGATCCCAGAACAATCTCTTAAAAAGTGAAGATCAGGGTGGCACCTGTGGCTCAGTGTGTAGGGCACCAGCCCCATATACCAGAGGTGGCGGGTTCAAACCCAGCCCCAACCAAAAACTGTAAAAAAAAAAAGTGAAAATCAAATCCTGTCACTTCCAGTAGATAATCTTTCAATGGCTTTCCATTTTTTCATAGACAAAAAAAATCTAGTTTCTCCATTTTATTCCTCAAATGGTCTCAATTTTTTTCACCCTCAGGGATGTTGCACTTGCTTTTTCCTCTGCCTGGCCTCTTCTTCCTCTGTAGCTCAGTTTGCAAACTATAGCATGTGGGCCAAATCTATCCTGCTATCTGTTTTCGTATTGCCCATAAGTTAAGAAGGTCTTTATACTTTAAAATAATTAGAAGAAAAATCAAAAGAAGGCCAATATTTCTGGTACACAAAAATTATATGAAATGCACATTTTAGCACTGTGTCTAATAAAGTTTTATTCTTTTTTTTTTCTTTTTTGGTTGCAGCTGTCATTGTTGTTTGGTGGGCCGGGCCTGGATTCGAACCCGCCAGCTCAGGTGTACGTGGCTGGCGCCTTAGCCCATTGAGCCACAGGCACCGAGCCATAATAAAGTTTTATTGAAACATGGCCTACCTCATTCACTTATGTATTGTCTGCAGTTGCTTTCTCAATGTAATGGCAGAACTGAGCTACAGAGACAAAGACTATAAATTAAAATATTTACCAGGGACTTCCGGTCAGTGTTATCCTGTGGCGTGCGCGTCTGTAAAACATGGCTAAAAGCTTACAGAGTAAGTGGAAAAGGAAGATGCGTGCTAAAAAGAGGAAGAAGAACGCCCCAAAGGAGCTCAGCAGACTTAAAAGCATTCTCAGAGTGGACAAGGACGTTCTGATGAAGGATGTTCAAGAGGTAGTGACTGTGGTAGTCCCCAGACATGACCAAGAGAAAATGCAGGGTTTGGTGAAGGATGAAAAAG
>CAUYRH010070946.1:0-26437 GCA_963574655.1 Perodicticus potto | reverse complement strand
CACTACCAGGAGCTTTGGTGTTTTCTGTATTCTTTTCTGTAAATCAATTCTGCCTTATCACGGATGGGTGGGAGGGGGGAAATAATGTAATGAAGAATAATAAAATACATGTATTTAAAAAAAAAAAAAAAAAAAAAAAAGTTTAACCTCATTGACGTCCTCCTCACACAGCAGTGGTTGTGGCCCTGGGTTACCGTCCTTAAGCTTAACTACAGTGACATCCTCCTGATGTGACAGTGTGTGCTGCCTTGGGTTACCATCTTTAGCCTTACCCTCAGTGACGTCCTCCTAACACCACTTTTGGTGCTTCCCTCGGTTATCGGCTTTAAGCTTAACTTCTGTGACGTCATTGTGATGCCACAGTTGGTGTTGCTCTGGGTTACCATCTTTAAGCTCAAACTCAGTGATATGATCGTGACGCCACAGTGGGTGTCACCCTGGGTTATCATCCTTATGCTTAACCTCAGTGACGTCAAGCTTAATATCAGTGACATCATCTTGACTCAAGAGTGGGTGCTACACAGGTTTACTGCTTATAAGCTTAACCTCAGTGACGACCTCCTGATGCCACAGAGGATGGGGCCCTGGGTTAACGTCTTTAAGCTTAACCTCAGTGATGTCCTCATGATGCCCCAGGGGCTGCGGCAGTGGGTTAACGTTTTTAAGCTTAACCCCAGTGACATCCTCCTGACACTACATTACATGCAGCCCTGGGTTACTGTCATTAAGTTTAACCTCAGTGACATCCTCTGTACCCCACAGTGGGTGCTGCCCTGGGTTACCATTTTTAAGTGTAACCTCAGTGATGCTATTGAGATGCCACAGCAGGGGTGTCCTGGGTTACCATCGTTAAGCTTAACCTAAGTGACCTCAAGCTTAACCTTTGGGTCGTCCTCCTGTTGCCACAGTGGGTGCGGCCCTGGATTACTGTTGTTAATCTTAACCTCAGTGATGTTTCCTGACACCACAGTGGGTGCAGACTTGGCTTAGAACCCTTAAACTTAACCTCAGTGTCTTCCTCTTGATGCCACAGTGGGTGATGCCCTGGGTTCCTATGGTTAAGCTTAACCTCAGGGATGTCCTCCTGATGGCACATTGGGTGCTACCCTGTGGTTCCATTTTTAACCTTAACTTCAGTGACATTCTCCTGGTGCCACAGTGGGTGCTGTCCTAGGTTACCGTCTTTAAGGTTATCCTCAGTGATGTCATCCTGACGCCACAGGGGTTTGTGACCTTGGGTTGCCATCATTAAGCTTAATCTCAGTGATGTCCTCCTGACTCTACAGTGTGTGCCGTCCTTGGTTACCATCTTCAAGCTTAACCTCATGGATGTCCTCCTGATGCCACAGTGGTTGCTACTCAAGGTTACCATCTTTAATTTAACCTCAGTGATGTCCTCCTGATGCCGAATTGTGTGAGGCCCTTGGTTACCGTTTTTAAGATTAAACTAAGTGACATCCTCCTGACTCCACAGGGGGTGGGGCCCTGGGTTTCTTAGTTAAGCTTAACCTCAGTGTCGTCGTCCTGATGCCACAGTGGTTGTGTCCTTGGGTTACCGTCCTCAAGCTTAAACTCAGTGGCATCCTTCTGAGGCCACAGTGGGTGATGACCTGGGTTACTGTCATTAAGCTTAAACTCACTGATATCCTCTTGACACCACAGTGGGTGTGGCCCTGGGTTACTGTGGTCAAGTTTAACCTCAGTGACTTCCTCTTGACCCCACAGTGGGGGTTGCCCTGGGTTACTGCTTTTAAGCTTAATCTCAGTGATATCCTCGAGATGCCACAGTGGGTGTTACCCTGGGATACTGTCTTTAAGCTTAACTTCAGTGACATCCTCCTGATGCCACAGGGGTTGCAGACCTGGGTTACCGTTTTTAAGCTTAACCTCACTGATGTCATCCTGACACCATGGTGGGTGTGTCCTTGGGTTACTGTCCTCTAGCTTAAACTCAGTGATGTCCTCCCGTGGCCATAGTGGGTGCGACTCTGAGTTGCCATCATTAAGCTTTACCGCAGTGATGTCCTCCTGACGCCACAGTGTATGCTGCCCTCAGTTACCGTCTTCAAGCTTAACCTCAGGGACGTCCTCCTAACACCACAGTGGGTGCTACCCTGGATTTTGTCTTTAAGCTTCACCTCGGTGATTTCCTCCTGATGCCACAGTGTGTGCTGCCTTTGGTTAACGTCTTCAAGCTTAACCACAGTAACATTGTACTGATGCCACAGATGTCAGTGACGGCCTCCTGATGCCTCAGTGGGTGCGGCACTGGGTTACCCTTTTTAAACTTAATCTCTGTGACATCCTCCTGACACCACAATGTGTACTATCCTGGGTTACAGTCTTTAACTTTAACCTCAGTGATGTCCTGCTGACGCCATAGGGGGTGTGGCCCTGAGTTACCATCTGTGAGCTTAACCTAAGTGACATCCTCCTGATGCCACAGTGGGTCATGCCCTGGGTTATACTCTTTAAGTGTAACTTGAGTGACGTGCTCCCGGATGCCACAGTGGGTACTGCCCTGGGTTACCGTCTTCAAGCTTAAACTCAGTGATGTCATCATGATGGCACAGTAGGTGTTGCCCTGGGTTACCATCGTTAAGCTTAACCTAAGTGAAGTCAAGCTTAAACTCAGTGATGTCATCGTGATACCACAGTGGCTGGAGCCCTGGGTTGTGATTGTTAAGCTAAACCTCAGTGAAGTCCTCCTGACACCACAGTGGGTGCTGCCCTGTGTTTACGTCTTTAAACTTACCCTCAGTGATGTCCTCCTGACCCAACAGTGTGTGCTGCTCTGGGTTACCATCTTTTCACTTAACCTCAGTGGCCTCCTCCTGACCTAAAATTAGGTGCTTCCCTAGGTTTCCATCTTAAAGTTTAACCTCAGTGGCGTCTTCCTGATGCCACAATCAGTGCTACCCTGGGTTACCTTCTTTAACCATAACCTTAGTGAGATCCTTCTGACGCCACAGTGGGTGCTTCCCTGTGTTACCATCATTAAGCTTAACCTCAGTGATGTCCACCTGACGGGACAGTGGGTGCTAGGTTGGGTTACCGTCTTTAAGTTTAACCTCAGTGACGTCCTCAGGATGCAACAGTGGGTGTTGCCCTGGGTTACCATCCTTAAGCTTAACCTCAGTGATGTCACAGTGACGCCACAGTGGGTGCTTCCCTGATTTACTCTTTTTAATGTTAACCTGAGTGACGTCCTCCTGACGCCACAAGGGGTGTGGTCCTGTGTTGCCCTATTGAAGTTTAACTTTAGCAATGTCATCCTGAGGCCACATAGGGGGTTGCCGTTGCCCTGGTTTACCATGTTTAAGTTTAACCTCAGTGATGTTCTCCTGCTGCCATAGTGGTTGCTGCCCTGGATTACCATCTTTAAGCTTAACCTTAGTGATGACTTCCTGACACCACCAGTGGGTGTTGCCCTGGGTTGCCACCTTTTAGCTTAACCTCAGCTACGCCAAAGTATGTGCTACCCAGGGTTACTGTCTTAAAGCTTAACCTCAAGATTGGTGCCTATGGCTCAACGGGCTAAGGCACCAGCCATGTACACCTGAGCTGGCGGGTTCAAATCCAGCCTGGGCCCACCAAACAACAATGACAGCTGCAACCAAAAAATGGTCGGACGTTGTGGCAGGAGCCTGTAGTCCCAGCTACTTTGCGAGGTGGAGACAAGAGACTTGCTTGATCCCAGGAATTGGAGGTTGCTGTGAGCTGTGATGCCATGACACTCTATGCAGGGTAACAGCTTGAGGCTCTGTCTCAAAAAAAAAAAAAAAGCTTAACCTCAGTGACATCCTCCTGATGCCATAGTGGGTGTTTCCCTGGGTTATCATCATTAAGATTAACCTCAGTGATGTCCTCCTTTCCTCAAAGTAGGTGCTTCCCTAGGTTACCATCTTTAACCTTAACCTCAGTGACATCCCCCTGATGCCACAGGGGTTGTGGCCCTGGGTTACCCTCCATACGCTTTACCTAAGTTAAGCCACAGAGGGTGCGGTCTTTCGTTACTGCCTTTAAGCTTAACCTCAGTGACGTCCTCCTGACGCCACAGTAGGTACTGCCCTGTGTTACCAATGTTAAGCTTAACCTCAGCAATTCCTCCTGATGGGACAGTGGGTGCTGTGTTGGATTACCTTCTTTAAGGTTAACCTTACTGAGGTCCTCATGACGCCACAGGGGTGTTGCCCTGGGTTACCATCTTTAAGCTTAGCCTCAGTATCATCAGAGTGATGCCACAGTGGTTGCTTCCCTGATTTACCTTTTTTAAGCTTAAACTGAGTGACAACCTCCTGACACCACAGGGGGTGTGGTCCTGGATTAGCATCATTAAACTTAACCTGGGTGACATCCTCCTGATGCTGCAGTGAGTGTTACCCTTTGTTACCATCATTAAGCTGAAGTTCAGTGAATTCCTCCTGACGCTGCAGTGAGTACTTTCCCAGGTTACTGTCTTTAATCTTAACCTCAGTGACGTTATCGTGATGCCATAGTGGGTGTTGCCCTATTTACCGTCTTTAAGCTTAAACTCAGTGATTTCATCATGACGCCACAGTAGGTGTTGCCCTGGATTACCATGCTTAAGCTTACCCTCAGTGATGTTCTCCTGACGCCACAGGTTTGCTGCCCTGGGTTACCGTCTTTAAGCTTAACCTCAGTGCCGTCCACCTGAAGCCACAATGGATGCTGCCCTTGCTTACCATTTTTAAGCTTAAACTCAGTGACGTCCTCCTGACGTAACAGGTGGTACAGCCCTGGGTCACTGTCTTTGAGCTTAACCTCAGTTATGTCCTCCTGACGCCTCAGTGGGTGATGCCCTACATTAACATCATTAAGATTAACCTCAGTGACGTTCTCCTGATGACACAGTGGATAATGCCCTAGGTTACTGTTCTTAAGCTTAACTCCAGTGACATCCTCCTGATGCCACAGTGGAAGCGGCCCTGGGTTACCATCTTTAAGCTTAACCTTAGTGATGTCTAAGTGGGTGTTGCCCTGGGTTACCATCGCTAAGCTTAACCTAAATGACGTCAAGGTTAACATCCATGATGTCCTCCTGACGCCACAGTGGGTGCAGGCCTACATTACCATCCTCACGCTTAACCTCAGTGACATCCTCCTGATGCCACAGTGGGTGATTCCCTGACTACTGTCTTTAAGCTTAACCTTAGTGATGTCCCACTTCAGGAGGATGTCACTGAGGTTAAGCTTAAAGACAGTAACCCAGGACAACAGCCATTGTTATCTCATGAGGCAGATGGTAACCCAGGGTGTCACCCATTGTGGTGTTAGGAGGAAGATGGTTACCCAGGCCACCACCCATTGTGGTGTCATCAGGAAGTCACTAAGGTTAAGCTTAAAGATGGTAACCCAAGTCAACACCCATTCTGATGTCAGAAGAAAGATGGTAACCCAGGAAAATACCCATTGAGGTTTCATGGAAGAAGTCACTAAGGTTAAGTTTAAGGATGGTCACCCAGGGCAACACCCACTGTCATGTCAGGATTACATCACTGAGGTTAAGTTAAACATGGTAACCAGGGCAGCCTCTACTGTGGCATCAGGATGACATCACTGAGGTTAAGGTTAACACTGGTAACACAAGACAGCACCCACTGTGGGGTCAAGATGAAATCACTGAGGTTAAGCTGAAGAATGGTAACCCGTGGCAGCACCCACTCTGGTCTCAGGATGACGTCACTGAGGTTAAACCTAAGGACGGTAACCCATGGCTAGACCCACTGTGTTCTCAGGAGGACCTCACTGAAGTTAAGCTTAAGGACAGTAACCAGGATCGCACCCACTGTGGCGTCAGGAGGACTTCACTGAGGGTAAGTTTCAAGATGGTAAACCAGGGAAACACCCACTGTGATGACAGGTGTATGTCACTGAGGTAAATATTAAAGATGGTAAGCCAGGGCAACACCCACTGTGACATCATTAGGACTTCACTGATGTTAAGCATAAAGATGGTAACCAAGGCCAACACCCACTGTGCATTCAGGATGACATCGCTGAGGTTAAGCTTAATGATGGTAACCCAGGGCAGCACACACTGTGGCGTCAGGTGAACGTCACTGATGTTAAGCTGATAGCTGGTAACACAGAACAACACCAACTGTGGCATGAGGAGGACGTCACTGAGGTTAAGCTTAAAGACAGTAACCCAGGGAAACAACCATTGTGATGTCAGTAGGAATATGTTAACTCAGGTAACACCCATTATTGTGTCAGGAGGAAGTCACTAAGGTTAAACATGAAGATGGTAACCCAAGGCAACACCCGTTGTAATGTCAGGAAGAAGATGGTAACCCAGGGCAACACCAATTGTGATGTCAGGAAGAAGTCGCTATGGTTAAGCACAAAGATCATAATCCAGGGCAACACCCACTGTGAGGTCAGGACGATGAGACTGAGGTTCAGAATAAAAATCGTAACCCAGGGCAACAATCACTGTGGTGTCCGGACGATGCCACTGAGGTTAATCATAAAGATGGCAACTCAGGTAAACACCCACTTTGGTGTCAGGATGACACCACTGAAGTGAAGCTTAAAGATGGTAACCCAGGACAATACCTACCATGATGTCAGCATGATGTCACAGAGCTCAAGCTTAAGGATGGTAACCCAGTGCAACACCCATTGTGGAAACAGGTGGACATCACCGAGGTCAAGCTTAATGATGGTAACCCAGCGCAACACACGTGGTGGCATCAGGAGGACGTCACCACGTTCAAACTTAAAGAAGGTAACCCAGGACAACACCTACTGTTACGAGAGGACAAAGCCACAGAGGTTAAGCTTAAAGATGGTAATGAGGGCAACACTCTCTCATGCATCAGGACGACATCACTGAAATTAAGTTTAACGTCCATAACCCAGGGCTGCACCCACCATCATGTCAGAAGGACATCACTGAGGTTAAGCTTACATAAGGGAACCCAGGGCAATGCCCACTGTGGCTTCAAGAGGACATCACTGAGGATAATCTTACAAAATTCTTTTTATTATATTTTTCCAAATTAATACCTCATGAATATCCCTTGAAGTCAACTGGTATATTTTATATTATTGGTAAATAGTTGAATCATATCCCATTGTGTAGATCTATTATTATTTTGCAATCTTTTTTTATTGTCTTTATTATTAAAACATAGCTGTGTACAATAGTGCAATCAAGGGGTACAACGTGCTCATTTCATATACAATCCGAACTATTTTCATCAAACTAATTAACGTAGCCTTCCTGGCATATTCTCGGTTATTATATGAAGACATTTGTATTCTGCATTTAGTAAAGTTCGCCTGTACCCTTCTAAGATGCACCGTAGGTGTGGCCCCACCAACTACCCTCCCGCCATCTCAACCTCACCCCTCCCCTCCCCTCTCTTGCCCCTTTCCCCGTATTCTTGTGCTATAGTTGGGTTATACCCTTCATATGAAAGCTACAAATTAGCTTCATAGTAGGGCTGAGTACATTGGATACCTTTTCTTCCATTCTTGAGATACTTTGCTAAGAAAAATATGTTCAAGCTCCATCCATGTAAACATGAAAGAGGTAAAGTCTCCCTCTTTCTTTAAGGCTGCGTAATATTCCATGGTATACATGTACCACAATTTATTAATCCAT
This sequence comes from Perodicticus potto, assembly GCA_963574655.1. NCBI lineage: Eukaryota > Metazoa > Chordata > Mammalia > Primates > Lorisidae > Perodicticus > Perodicticus potto. The sequence goes on along the minus strand of CAUYRH010070946.1, from coordinate 18,801 downwards.
TCGTGGATCAATGGTTACTGGGATTCTTCAATGACTTAGCAATTATGAATTGGGCTGTAATGAACATTCTGGAACAGAAGTCTTTGTTATAATGTGATTTTTGGTCTTCTGGGTATATACGTAGTAAAGGAATTGTAGGATCAGTAACTGAGGGCAACACCCACTGTGGCTTCAGGAGGATGTCACTGAAATTAAGTTTCAGGATGGTAACTGATAGCAACATCCTCTGTGGCCTTAGGAAGAAGCCACCGAGGTTAATCTTAAGGATGGTAACCCAAGTCAACACCCACTATGGTGTCAGGAGGACATCACTGAGGTTAAGCTCAATAATGGCAACCCAGTGAAACAGCCACTCTGGCTTTAGGTGGACGTCATTGAAGTTAAGCTAAGTGATTATAACCCAGGGCAACAACCACTGTTGCTGCAGGAGGACATCACTGACATTGATCTTAATGATGGTTACCCAGAGCAACGCCCACTTTGGCATCATGAGGATTTCACTTAGTTTAAGTTTAAGTATGGTAACCCAGGGAAACACTCACTGTGGCTTCAGGAGGATGTCACTGAGGTGAAGCTGAATGATTGTAACTGAGGGTAACACCCATTGTGATATCAGGAGGAAGTCACTAAGGTTAAGGTTAAAGTTGGTAATTCAAGGCAACACCCATTGTGATGTCAGAAAGAACATGGTAACTGAGGGCAACACCCATTGTGGTGTCAGGAGGAAGTCAATAAGGTTAAGATTAAAGATGTTAACCAAGGGTAACAACCATTGTGATGTCAGGAAAAAGTCACTGATGTTAAGCTTAATGATGCCAACACAGGGCAACACCCATTGTGATGTCCCTAGGAAGATGGTAACCCAGGGCAACACCCTTTGAGAGGTCATGAAAAAACCAATAATTTAAGCTTAAAGATGGTAGCCCAGAACAACACCCATTGTGGTGTCAGGAGGAAGTCACTAAGGTCAAGATTAAAGACGTTAACACAGGGCAACATCCATTGCGATGTAAGGTGTAATATGTTAACCTGGGGCACCACCCATTGTGATGTTAAAAAAAAATCACTAAAGTTAAGCTTAAAGACAGTAACCCAGGGTAGCACCCATTATGGCATTTGGAGGACATCGCTGATTTTAAGCTTAACAATAGAAACCCAGGGCAGCATCCATCGTGGCATCAAGAGAATGTCACCAAGGCTAAGCTTAAGGATGGAAACCCAGGGCAACACACACCGTGACGGCAGGAGGATGTCCCCGAGGTTAAGCTCAAGGATGATAACCCAGGGAAACACCCACTGTGCCATCAGGAGCACTTCAGCAAGGTAAACCTTAGAGATTGTAATTCAAGGCAAAACCCGCTGTGGCATCAGAAGAACGACACTGAGGTTAAGCTTATGGATGGTAACCCAGGGCAACGCCCACTGTGGCATCAGGAGGACGTCACTGAGGTTAAGCTTACAAATGGTAACCCAGGGCAACGCCCACTGTGGCATCAAGAGGACGTCACTGAGGTTAAGCTTAAGAATTGCAACCCAGGGCAATGCCCATGGTGCTGTCGGAAGGACGTCACTGAGATTAAGTTACAGATGGTAATCCAGGGCAATGCCCTCTGTGGTGTCAGGAGGACGTCATTGAGGTTAAACTTAAAGACAGTAACCAAGGGTAGCACCCATTGTGGCATCAGGAGGCCACCACTGATTTTAAGCTTAACAATAGAAACCCAGGGCAATGTCCACTGTGGCTTCAGGAGGTTAAGCTTAAAGATGTTAAACCAGGGCAACACCCTGTGTGGCGTCAGGAGGACATCCCTGAGGTTAAGCTGAATGATGGTAACCAAGGCAACACCCACTGTGACATCAGGAGGACATCACTGAGGTTAAGTTTAATGATTGTAACCCAGGGCAACACCCACTGTGGCTTCAGGAGGAGGTCACTGAGGTTTAGCATAAGAATGGTAACCCAGGGAAACACCCACTGTGGCATCAGGAAGATGTCAGTGACTTTAAGCTTATAGATGGTAACCAGGGGCAACACTAACTGTGGCATCAGGAGAATGTCACCTAGCTTAAGCTGACAGGTGGTAACCCATGGCAAAATCCACTGTGGCATCTGGAGGTTAAATTCACTGAGGTTAAATTTACAGAGAGTAACCAACGGCCACACCCACTGTGGTGTCAGGAGCATGTCATTGAGGTTACACTTGCAGATGGTAACTCAGGGCAATGCCCACTATAGCATGAGGAGAGCAACAATGATGGTTAGCTTACAGATGGTACCCAAGAGCAATGCCCACTGTGGCATCAGGAGGATGTCACTGAGCATAAGCTTATAGCTGGTAACCCAGGGCAATGCCCAATGTGGCGTCAGGAGGACGTCACTGAGCTTAAGCTTCAGGATGTTAACCCAGGGCTATTCCCACTGTTGTGTCAGGAGGACATCACCGAAGTTAACCTTAAGGATGGTAACCAAGGGCTATGCCAATGTGGCATCAGAGGACGTCACTTACATTAATCTTAATGATGATAACCCAGGGCAACATCCACTGTGGGTTAATGAGGATGTCATTTAAGTTAAGCTTAGGCATGATAACTCAGGACAAAACGCACTGTGGCATCAGGAGGATGTCACTGAGGTTAAGCTTAACGAAGCTAACCCAGGGCAGCTACAAATGCGATGTCAGGAAGGAGATGATAACCCAGGGCAACACCCACTGTGGCATCAGGAGGATATCACTGAGGTTTAGATTAAGGATGGCAACCCAGGGCAACACCCACTGTGGCATCAGGAAGAGGTCACTGACGTTAATCTGAATGATGGCAAACCGGTGAAACAGCCATAGTGGTTTCAGGAGGAAGTCACTGAGTTTAAGCTAAATGATGGTAACCCAGGCAACATGCACTGTGGATGCATGAGTATGTCACTGAAGTTAATCTTAATGATGGTAACCCAGGGCAATGCCCACTGTGGCATCATGAGGATGTCACTTAGGTTCTGCTTAAGAATGGTAACCCAGGGAAACACCCACTATGGCTTCAGGAAGATGTCACTGTGGTGAAGCTGAATGATTGTAACCCAGAGTAACACCGATTGTGATGTCAGGGGAAGACACTAAAGTTAAGCTTCAACGTATTAACCCAGGGCAACACAAAATGTGATGTCAGGAAGAAGATGGTAACCCACGGCAATACCCATTGCGGTGTCAGGAGGAAGTCACTAAGGTTCAGCTGAATGAGGGTCACCCGGGGCAACACCCATTGGGATGTCAGGAGGAAGTCACTAAGGTTAAGCTTAAAGTTTGTAAACCAGGGAAACACTCATTGTGATGTCAGAAAGTACATGGTAACCCAGGGCAACACCCATTGTGATGTCAGGAGGAAGTCACTAAAGGTTAGCTTAAGGATGGTAACCAAGTGTAACAACCATTGTGATGTCAGGAAAAAGTCACTGAGGTTAAGTTTCAAATTTCAACACAGGGCGACACACATTGTGATGTCCCTAACAAGATGGAAACCCAGGGCCATACACATTGTGATGTCAGGAAAAAATCAATACTTTAAGCTTAAAGATGGTAACCCAGAACAACACCCATTGTGGTGTCAGGAGGAAGTCACTAAGGTTAAGCTTAAACATGGTCACCCAGGGCAACACCCATTGTCACGTCAGGAAGAAGATGGTAACCCAGGGGAACACACATTGTGGTGTCAGGAGGAAGTGACTAAGGTTAAGCCTAAAGACGTTAACACAGGGCAAAACCCATTGTGATGTCAGAAAGAAGATGTTCACCCAGTGAACCACCCATTTTGATGTGAGAAAAAGATCATTAAGGTCAAGCTTAAATATGGTACCTCTGGGACACACACATTCTGATGTCAGATGGAAGATGGTAACCCAGGGAAACACCCATTGTTCTGTCAGGAAAAAAACTCACTTATTTTAAGTTATAGATGGTGACCCATGGCATCACCCATTGTGGTTTCAGGAGGAAATGAGTAAGGTCAAGCTTAAAATTGTGCACCAGCGCAACACCCATTGTGGAGGATGTCACTGAGGAAGTCAACAAATTTAATCTTAAAGATGGTAACATAGTGCAAACTTATTGTGATGTCAGGTGGAAGTCACTAAGGTTAATCCTAAAGATGGTAAACCAGGGCAACTCCCATTGTGATATCAGGCTGAAGTAACTAAGGTTAAGCTAAAAGATAGTAACCCAGGGAAGCTCCCATTGTGTTGTCAGGAAGGATATGGTAACCCTGGGCAACACCAAATGTGGTGTTAGGTGGAAGTCACTAATGTTAAGGTTAAACATAGTAACCCTAGGCAACACCTATTATGATGTCAGAAAGAAGATTGTTACCCAGGGCAACACCCATTTTCGTGTCTGGAGGAAGTCACTAAGGTTAAACTTAAAGATGGTAAACAAGTCAACACCCATTGTGATTTTTGGAGGAAGTCACTAAGTTTAAGTCTAAAGATGTTAACCAAGGGCAACACTCATTGTGATGTGGAGGAAAATGGTGACTCATGGCACATCCATTGTGATGTCAAGATGAAATGACTAAGGTTAAGCTTAAAGATGGCAAACCAGGGCAACACACATTGTGATGTTAGGAGGAAGTCACTAAGGTTAAGCTTCAAGATGATAACCAAGGGCAACACCAATTGTGATGTCAGGAGGACGTCAGTTATGTTAACCCACTGTCGTGACAGGAGGTAGTCACTAAGGTTAATCTTCAAGATGGTAACCAAGGGCAACACCAATTGTGATGTCAGGAGGATGTCAGTTATGTTAAGCTTAAAGATGGTAACCCAGGGCAAAACCCACTGTGGTGTCAGGAGGTAGTCACTAAGGTTAAGTTTAAACATGGTAACCCAGGGCTACACCAATTGTGATGTCAAGGAAAAGCTGGTAACCTAAGATAACAACTATTGTGATGTCAGGAGGAATTCACTAAGGTTAAGTTTAAACATGGTAATCCAGGGCAAAACCCATTGTGATGTCAGGAAGAACATGGTAACCAGGGCATCACCCATTGTGGTGTTTGGAGGAAGTCTCTAAGGTTAAGTTTAAAGATGGTAACTTAGGGCAACACCAATTGTGATGTCAGAAGGAAGTCACATAGGTAAAGCTTAACGATAGTATCACAGGGCAACATTCATTGTGATGTCAGGAGGAAGATGGTAACCCTGGGCAACACCCATTGTGTTGTTAGGAGTAAGTAACCAAGGGTGACACCTATCAGGATGTTCAGAAGTCAGGAGGAAGTCACTAACTTTGAGCAAAATATGACACCCCAGGGTGACACCCATCTTGATATCAGGAGGAAGTTGCTGAGGATAAGCTTACTGACGGAAACGGAGGGTGACACCCAATCGATGGCAAGAGGTCAGGAGGAAGTCACTAAGGTTAAGCTTAAAGACAGTAAACTTGGGTCACATCCATTGTGATTTCAGGAGGAAGTTACTAAGTTTAAGCTTAAGGACGGTAACCCAGGAAGACACCCATTGTGGTGTTCGGACCATGACACTAAGGTTAAGCTTAAGGAGGGTAACGCTGGGTGACAGACACTGTGGTATCAGGAGGACATCATTAAAGTTAAACTTAAAGAAGATAACCCAGGACGACACTCATTGTGGTGTCAGGAGGATGCCACTAAGGTTGAGCCTAAGAACGGTAATCCAGGGCGACACCCATTGTAGTGCCAGGAAGATGTCACTAAGGTTAAGCTTAAAGATGGTAACCCAGGGCAACACACATTGTGATGTCAGGAGGAAGTCACTAATATTAAGCTTAAAGATGATAACCCAGGGCAACACCCATTGTGGTGTTAGGAGGTAGTCACTAAGGTTAAGTTTAAACATGGTAACCCAGGGCTACACCAATTGTGATGTCAAGGAAAAGATGGTAACCCATGATGACAACCATTGTGATGTCAGGAGGAAGTCACTAAGGTTAAGCTTAAAGAGGGTAACCCAGGGCAACACTCATTGTGATGTCAGGAGGAAGATGGTCACCCAGCTCACTACCCATTGTGGTGTCTGGAGTAAGTCATTAAGGTTAAACTTAAACATGGTAAAACAGGACAACAGTCATTGTAATGTAAGGGTGAAGATGATAACCCAGGGAAGCACCCATTGTGATGTCAGGAGGAAATCACTAAGGTGAAGATTAAAGATTGTAACCAAGGGCTGCACCCATTGTGATGTCAGGAAGATGTCACTAAGGTTAAGCTTCATGATGGTAACCCACGGCAACACTCCTTATGATGTCAGGAGGAAGTCTCTAAGGTTAAGATAAAAGATGGTAACCCAGCGCAACAACAATTGTGATGTCAGGAGGATGTCAGTAAGGTTCAGCTTAAAGAATGTAACCCAAGGTAACACCCATAGTGATTCTGGAGTAAGCCATTATAGGTAAGCTTAAAGAGGGTAATCCAGGGAAAAAAACAATTGTGGTGTCAGGAGGAAGTGACTAAATTAAGCTTAAACATGATAAACCAGGGCAACCAATTGTGATGATAGTAAGAAGATGGTAACCCAAAGAAACACCCATTGTGGTGTCAGGAGGATATCAATAAGATTAAGCTTAAATATTATAACAAGGGCAACAATGATTGTGTTTTCAGGATGAAGTCACTAAGGTTAAGCTTAAATATGGTGACACAGGACAATACCCACTGTGATGTCAGGAAGAAGATGGTAACCCAAGGCACACCCATTGTGATGTCAGGAGGAAGATGGTATCCCAGGGCAGCACCCATTGTAATGTTAGGGTGAAATGACTAAAGTTAAGCTTAAATATGGTAACCCAGGGCAACATCATTGTGATGTCAGTAGTAAGTCACTAATGTTAAGATAAAGACTGTAACCCAGGGCACCAACCTTTGTGATGTCAGGAGGACGTCAGGAAGTTTAAACTTGAAGAAGGTAAACCAAGGCAACACCCATGGTGATGTCAAGAGGAAGTCACTAAGGTTAAGCTTAAAGAGGGTAACCAAGGCAACAACCATTGTGTTTTCAGGATAAATCATCAAGGTGAAGCTTAAACAGGGTAATCCAGGGAACACCCATTGTGATGTCAGGAGGAATTCACTAAGGTAACGCTTAAGATTTGTAATCCTGGGCAACACCAATTGTGATGTCGGGAGGAAGTCACTAAGGTTATGCTTAAAGATGATAACCCAGGGCCATACCCATTGTGATGTTAGGAGGAAGTCAATAAGGTAAAGCTTAAAGATGGTAACCCAGGTAGATATCCATTGTGGAGTCAGAGGAAGTCACTAAGTTTAAGCTTCAATATGGTAACCCAGGGAGACACCTATTGTGATGTCAAGAGGTTAGGAGGAAGTCACTAAATTTAAGCAAAATACAATAACCCAGGGCAGCACCCATTTTGATGTCAGGAGAAAGTCACTAATGTTAAGCTTAAAGAGGGTGACCCAGGGCAACACTTATTGTGATGTCAGGAGGAAGTCACTAAGGTTAAGCTTAAATATGGTAACCCTGGGCAACATCCATTGTGATGGATGGATGAGGTCACTAAGATTAACCTTAATGATTGTAACCCAGGGCAACATGGATTGTGATGTCAGGATGAAGGCACTAAAGTTTAGCTTCAAGATGGCAACCAAGGGCAACACCCATTGTGGTGTCAAGAACACGTCAATAAGTTTAAGCGTAAAGATGGTAACTAAAGGCAACACACATTATGATATCAGGAGGAAGATGTTAACCCAGGTCCACACACATGTTGATGTTAGGGAAAAATCACCAAGCTGAAGATTAAAGATGGTAACCCATGTCAAGATCCATTGTTGTGTTAGAGGGAAGTCACTAAGTTAAGCTTAAACATGTTAACTAAGGGTTGTACAATTTGTGATGTCGGGAAGAAGATGGTAACCAAAGGCAACACACGTTGTGGTGTCAGGAGGAAGTCACTAAGGGTAAGTTTAAATAAGGTAACCCAGGGCAACACCTATTGTGATGTCAGATGGAAGTCACTAAAGTAAAACTTAAAGATTTTAACACAATGGCTCAGTGCCTGTGGCTCAATGGGCTAAGGCGCCAGCCATGTATACCTGAGGTGGTGGGTTCAAATCCAGCCTGGGCCTGTCAAACAACAATGATGGCTGCAACCAAAAAAATGGCCGGGCGTTGTGGTGGGCGCCTGTAATCCCAGCTACTTGGGAGTCAGAGGCAAGAGACTCACTTAAGCCCAGGAATTGGAGGTTGCTGTGAGTTGTGATGCCACGGCACTCTCTCCAGGGTGACAGCTTGAAGGCTCTGTCTCAAAAAAAAAAAGAAAAAGATTTTAATACAGGGAAATACCCACTGTGACATCAGGGAGAATTAAGTGAGGAGAAACTCAAAGATGGTAACCCAGGGCAACACCCATTGTGATGTCAGGAGTAAATCTCTAAGTTTAAGCTGCAAGATGGTAACTCATGGCAATTCCCATTGTGAAGTCAGAAGAACGTCACTAAGGTTAAGCTTAAATATGTTAATCTAGGGCAACACCCATTGTGATGTCAGGAGGATGTCACTAAGGTTAAGCTTAAAGATGGTAACCCAGGTCGATAACCATCATGATGTCAGCAGGACATCCCTAAGTTTAAGCTTAGGGATGGTAACCCATGATAACACAAAATATGATGTCAGGAGGAAGATGTTAACCCAGGGAAACACCCACTGTGGTGTCAGGAAGAAGTCACTAAGGATAAGCTTAAACATGGTAACCCAGGGTAACACTCATTGTGATGTCAGGAGGATGATGTTAACAGAGGGCAACATCGCTTGTGGTGTTGGAGGAAGTCACTAAGGTTAAGACTACACATGGTAACCATGGGGAACACGAATTGTGATGCGTCAGGTGGACGTCACTGAGGTTAAGTTTAACATAGGTAACCCAGGGCAACACCCATTGTGACATCACAAGGTTAAGCTTAAAGACTGCAACCAAGGGATAAATCCACGGTGATGTCAAAACAACGTCATGAGGCTAAGCTAAACAACAGTAAACAAGGTAAAAACCCACTGGGACGTCAAAAGAACGTCACTGAGCTTAAGGTTAAAGATGGTAACCCAGGGTAAAATGTACTGTGAGGTCAGGAAGACGTCACTGAGTTTAAGGTTAAAGATGGTAACCCAGGGTAAAATGTACTGTGAGGTCAGGAAGATGTCACTGAGTGTAAGCGTAAAGATGATAACCCAGGGCCAAACCCACTGTGATGTCATGAGGACATCACGAATTTTAAGCTTAAAGAGGGTAAACCAGGGCAAAACCCACTGTAACTTCAGGAGGACATCACAGAGGTTAAGCTTAAATATGTTAACCCAGGGAAAAATGCACTGTGAGGTCAGGAGAAATTCACTAAGGTTAAGCTAAAGGATGATAACCCAGGGCAAAACCTACATAGATGTCAAACAGATGTCACTGAGGTTAAACTTAAAGATGATAACCCAGGGCAGCACCAACTCTGATATCAGGAGGACGTCGCTGAGGTTAAGTTTAAAGATGGCAACCCAGGACAACACCCACTGTGACGTCAGGAGGACATCACTGATGTTAAACTTAAAGATGGTAACTCAAGGCAACTCCCACTGTGATGTAAAGAGGATGTCATGGAGGTAAAGCTTAAAGACGTTAACCCATGGCAACACCCAATGTGATGTCAGGAAGACATCACTGAGGTTAAGCTAAAAGATGGCAACCAAGGGAAAAACCCACTGTGACGTCCAAAAACATCACTGAGGTTAAGCTTCAAGAAAGTAACACAGGGCAAAACCTGCTGTGATGAGAGGAGAACGTCCCTAAGATTAAAATTAAAGATGGTATCCAAGGGAAAAAGCCACTGTGACATCATAGGAACGTCACTGAGGCTAAGCTAAAGATAGTAACGAAGGGAAAAATTCACTGTGACTTGAAAAAGATGTGAGTGGGCTTAAGGTTAAAGACAGTAACCCAGGGCAAAACTCAGTGTGATTTCAGGAGACCATCACGGAGGTTAAGCTTAAAGACAGTAACATGGGGCAAAACCAACTGTGACGTCAGGAGGTTAAACTTAATGATGGTAACCCAGTGCAAAACCTACTGTGTAGTCAGGAGGATGTCACTGAGGTTAAACTTAAAGATGGTAACCCAGGGCAATACCCACTGTGACTTCAGGAGGACATCATTGAGGTTAAGCTTAATGAAGGTAACCCCCGGCAACACCCACAGTGGCATCAGAAGGACGTCACTCAGGTTAAGTTTAACAATAGTGACCCAGAGTTACACCCACTGTGACGTCAGGAGGACCTCACATAAGTTAAGCTTCAAGATGGTAATGCAGTGCAGCACCTAATGTGACATCAAGATGATGTCAATGAGGTTAAGCTAAAAGATGGTAACCAAGGGAAAAACCTACAGTGATGTCAAAACAATGTCACTGAGGCTAAGCTAAGATACGCTAAACAAGGGAAAAACCCACAGTGTCATCATTTAGTGATGTCAAAATGACATCACTGAGGTTAAGGTTACAGATGGTAACCCAGGGCAAAAGGTAATGTGAGGTCAGGAGGACATCACTGAGGTTAAGCTTAAAGATATTAACCCAGGGCAAAACCCACGGTGGTGTCATGAGGATATCACAAAAGTTAAGCTTAAAGATGTTAAAGCAGGGCCAAACCCACTTTGAGGTTAAAAGAACGTCACTGATACTAAGCTAAACAAGGACAAAAACACACTGTGATGTCAAAAAGACATCACTGATGTTATCATTAAAGATGGTAACCAAGGGCAAACCCCACTCTGTGACTTTTGGATGACGTCACAGAGGTTAAACTTAAAGAAGGTAACCCAGGTAAAATCCATGGTGGAGTCAGGGTGACATCAATGAGGTTAAGTTTAAAGACAGTAACTCAGGAAAAATCCCAATGTTAGTTCAGGAGGATGTCTCGGAGGTTAAGCTTAAAGACAATATCCCAGGACAAAATCCACTGTGACACCAGCAGGAAGTCACTGAGGTAAAGCTTGATGAAGGTAACCCAGGGCAACACCCACTGTGACGTCAGCAGGACGTCACTGAAGTTAAACTTAAAGACGTTAACCCAGGGCTAAACCCACTCTAAAGTCATGAGGACATCACGACAATCCACCTTAAATACGGTAACCTAGGGAAAAACCAACTTTGACATCAAAAGGACATCACTGAGGCCTAGCTAAAAGAGGGTAACTAAGGGCAAAACCCACTGTGAGTTCATGAGGATGTCACAGAGGTTAAGCATAATGATGGTAACCCAGGGCAACACCCACTGTGACGTCAGGAGGACATCACTGAGATTAAGCTTAAAGACGGTAAATCAGAGCAAAACCCACAATGACATCAATAGGATATTACTGACATTAAGCTAAAAGACAGTAACCAAGGGAAAAATGCACTGTGATATCAAAAAGTCATCACAGAGGTTAAGTTTAAAGATGGTAATCCAGGGCAAAATCCACTGTGACATCGGGAGGATGTCACTGAGGTTAAACATAAAGAAAGTAACCCAGGGCAATACCCACTGTGACGTCAGGAGGATGTCACTGAGGATAAGCTTACGAAGGTACCCTGGGGCAACACTCACTGGGGCGTCAGGAAGACGTCACTGAAGTTAAGCTTAAAGACGGTAACCTAGGTCCAAACTTGCTGCGAGGTCATGAGGGCATCACAAAAGGTAAGCTTAAAGGTGGTAAACTAGGGCAAAACCAACTGTGACTTCAGGAGGATGTCACCGAGGTTAAGCTTAAAGAAGGCTACCTCTGGCTCAGCACCTGTGGCTCACCAGGCTAAGGCTCCAGACACGTACACCTGAACTGGTGGGTTCAAATCCAACCTGGGCCTGCCAAACAACAATGAAGGCTGCAACCAAAAAAAAAAAAAAAAAAAAAAAAAAACAGGCCAGGCATTGTGGCAGGCACCTGCAGTCCCATTACTTGAGAGGCAGAGGCAAGAGACTAGCTTGAGCCCAGGAATTGGTGGTTTCTGTGAGCTCTGATGCCACGGCACTCTATCCAGGGTGACAGCTTGAGGCTCTGTCTGAAAAAAAAAAAAATTAAGAAGGCAACCCCGGGCAAAACCTACTGTGGCGTTGCAGGATGTCACTGAGGTTAAGCATAACAAAGGTAACCTAGGGTTAAACCCACTCTGACATCAGGGTGATGCCAATGAGATTGAGCTTAAAGATGGTAATCCAGAGAAAAACCCACTATGAGTTCAGGAGGATGTCACAGAGGTTAAACTTATAGATGGTAATCCAGTCCAACTCCCACTGTGACCTCAGGAAGACCTCACTGAGGTTAAGGTTAATGAAAGTAACCCAGGGCAACACAAACTGAAATGTCAGGAGGACATCACGGAGGTTAAGCTTAAAGATGCTAACCCAGAGCAACACCCAATGTGACGTCAGGATGACATCACTGAGGTTAAGCTAAAAGATGGTAACCAAGGGAAAAACCCACTGTGACATCAAAAGGACGTCACTGAGGTTGAGCTTAAAGATGGTAACCCAGGGCAAAACACACTGTGACATCAAAAGAATGGATGTAAAGTTTAAGATGGTAGCCCAGGGCAAAACGTACTGTGAGGTGAGGAGGATGTCACTGAGGTTAAGCTTAAAGACAGTAAGGTAGGACCAAACTCACTGTGACGTCATGAGGACATCACGAAAGTTAAGGTTAAAGATTGCAAACCAGGGCAAAGCCCACTGTAATGTCACCAGGTTGTCACTGAGGTAAGGTAAGGAAGGTAACCCAGGGCAAAACCAAATGAGATGTCAGTTTGACATCAATTAGGATGAACTTAAAGAAGATAATCCAGGGCAAAACCCACTGTGTGTTCAGGAGGAAGTCATGGAGGTTAAGCTTAAAGATTATCGCAGGGAAAAACCCAATGTGATGTCAGCAGGACTTCACTGAGGTTAAGCTTACAGATGGTAACCCAGAATAAAACCCACTGTGAGGTCAGGAGTATGTCACTTAGGTTAAGCATAAAGATGGTAACATAGAGCGAAACCCACTGTGACAATAGGAGGATATCACTGAGGTTAAGTTTAACAAAGGTAACCCAGGGCAAAACCCAGTGTAACATGAGGAGGACGTTACTGAGGTTAAGCTTAAAGATGGTAACCCAGAGCAAAACCCACTGTAGGTTAAGCTTTAAGACAGTAATCCAGGGCAACACCAACAGTAATGTCAGGAGGACGTCACGGATGTTAAGGTTAAAGACAGTATCCCAGGGCAACACCCACTGTGACGTGAGGAGGATGTCACCGAGGTTAAGCTTAAAGATGGTAACAAAGGGAAAAACCGACTTTGATGTCAAAAGGATGTCACTGAGTTTGAACTTAAAGACGGTAATACAGGGAAAAACCTGCTGTAATGAAAGTAGGACGTCATAGAGATTAAGATTAAAGATGGTAACCAAGGGAAAATCCCACTATGACGTCAAAAGAACATCACTGAGGCTAAGCGAAAAGACGTTAACCAAGGGACAAACCCACTGTGATGTCAAAAGGATGTCACTGAGGTTAAGCTTAAAAATGGCAAACCAGGACAACACCCACTGTGATGTCCGGAGCCCGTCACTGAAGTTGAGCTTAAAGACGGTAACTAAGGGAAAAATCCACTTTACATCATGAGGACTTCACAAAGGTTAAGCTTAAAAACGGTAACCCACAGCAAAACCCACTGCGAGGTCTGGAAGACGTCACTGAGGTTAAGCTTAATGAAAGTAACCCAGGCTAAAACACAATGTGACATCAAGTAGATGTCACTGAGGTTACGCTTAAAGACGGTAACCAAGGGAAAAACCCACTGTGATGCCAAAAGGACTACACTGAGGTTAAGCTTCAAGATAGAATCCAAAGGAAAAACCCACTGTGACCTCAAAGGAATGTCATTGAGACTAAGTTAAAAGATGGTAACCAAGGGAAAAACTCACTGTGACATCAAAAAGACATCAGTGTGGTTAAGTTTAACGACGGTAACCCAGGGCAAAAACCACTGTGATTTCAGGAGGCTATCACGGAGGTCAAGGTTAGATGGTAACCCGGCCAAAACCCACTGTGACGTCAGGAGGACTTCACAGAGGTTAATCTTAAAGACAGTAACCCAGTGTTAAACCTACTGTGAAGTCAAAAGAATGTCACTGAGGCTCAGCTAAAATACCGTAACCAAGGTAAAAACACACTGTGATGTTAAAAGGACATCACTGAGGTTAAGCTTAAAGATGGTAGCCTACAGCAACACCCACTGTGATGCCAGCAGAACGTCACAGAGGGTGAGCTTAAAGACGGTAACCAACGGAAAAACCCACTTTACATCAGGAGGATATCACTGAGGTTTAGCTTAAGGAAGGTAACCCCGGGCAACATCCCACTGTGACGTCAAGAAGACGTCACTGAGGTTAAGCTTAAAGATGTTAACCCACGGCAAAACACACTGTGACGTCAAAAGGACAGAGGTAAAGGTAAAAGATGGTAACTCAGGGCAAAACGTACTGTGAGTTCAGGAGGACCTCACTGAGGTTAAGCTTAAAGATGGTAAACCAGGACCAAATTTACTGTGACGTCATGAGGATATTATGAAAGTACAGCTTAAAGACAGTAAACCAGGGCAAAACCCACTGTGATGTGAGCTTAAGCTGAGGTTAAACTTAAAGAAGGTACCCCAGGGAAACACCCACTGTGACACCAGGAGGATGTCACGGAGGTTAACCTTAAAGACAGTAACCCAGGTAAACACCCGATGTGATGGCAGGAAGACGTCAGGGAGGTTAAGCTAAAATACGGTAACCAAGGTAAAAACCCATGGTGATGTCAAAACGACATCATTGAGGCTAAACTAAAAGATGGTAAACAAGGGAAAAACCCACTGTGATTTCAATAGGACTTCACTGAGGTTAAGCTTAAAGATGGTAACACAGCGCAAAACATATTGTGAAGTCAGGTTGATGTCACTGAGGTTAAGCTTAAAGACGGCAACCCAGGGCCAAACCTACTGTGACGTCATGAGGAAATCAGGAAAGTTAAGCTTAAAGACGGTAAACCAGGGCAAAACCCACTGTGAGTTCAGGAGGACGTCACAGAGGTTAAGCTTAAAGATGGTAACCCAGGGCAAAATGCACTGTGAGGTCAGGAGGATTTTACTAAGGTTAAGCTTAAGGATGGTAACCCATGGCAAAACCAACTTTGACATCAAAAAGACGTCACTGAAGTTAAGCTTAAAGATGGTAACCCAGGGCAGCACCCACTCCTGTCAAGAGGACATCACTCAGGTTAAGCTTAAACAAGGTAACCCAGGGCAACACCCAATGTGACGGCAGGAAGACATCACTGACTTTCAGCTGAAATACGGTAACTAAGGGAAAAACCCATGGTGACATCAAAACAATGTCACTGAAGTTAAGCTAAAAGATGGTAAACATGGGAAAAACCCACTGTGATGTCAAAAGGACATCGAAGAGGTTAAGCTTAAAGATGGTAACAAAGCACAAAATGTACTGTGAAGTCAGGAGGATGTCACTGAGGTGAAGCTTAAAGACAGTAACCCAAGGTGAAACCTACTGTGGTGTCATGAAGACATCAGTAAAGTTAAGCTTAAAGATGGTAACCCAGGACAGCACCCACTCTGATGTCTGGAGGACTTCACTGAGGCGAAGCTTGAAGATGGTAACCCAGGGCAAAACCCACTGTGATGTGAGGAGGACATTATGGATATTAAGCTTAAAGATGGTAGCCCAGGGTAAAACCCAATGTGTAGTCAGGAGGACATCACAAAGGTTAAGCTTAAAGATGGTAACCCGGGGCAACACCCACTGTGATGTCAGGAGGACAACACTGAGGTTAATCTAAAAGATGGTAACCAAGGGAAAAACCCACTGTGATGTCAAAAAGATCAAGGGTAACCCCGACTGTAACGTCTGGACATCACACAAGGTAATCTTAAGGATGGTAATCAAGGGCAGAACCAACTGTGACGTCAGGATGATGACACTGAAGTTAAGCATAAATATGGTAACACTAGATAGCAACCCTTGTGGTGTCACAAGGACATCACAGAGGTTAGGCTTACTGAATGTAACCCAAAGCAACCCCCATTGTGATGTCAGGAGGACAACATTGAGGATAAGCTAAAAGATGATAGCCCAGGGAAAAACCCGCTGTGACGTCAAAAAGACCAAAGGTAACCTGCACTGTGACATCAGGAGGACATCAGAGAGGTTAAGCTTAAAGAGAGTAACCCAGGGCAAAATGCACTTTGAGGACAGGATGACTTAAGTAAGGTTAAGCTTAAGGATGGTAACCTAGGGATAAACCAACTTTGACGTCAAAAAGATATCACTGAGGTTAAGCTTAAGATGGTAACCCAGGGCAGCACCCACTCTGATGACAGGAGGACATCAGTGAGTTTAAGCTTAAAGACGGTAACCCAGGGAAACAACCGCAGTAGTGTCAGAAGGACGTCATGGAGGTTAAGCTTAGAGATGATAACCCAGGACAACACCCAATGTGCCGTGAGGAAGACATCACTGAGGATAAGCTAAAAGATGGTAACCAAGGGAAAAACCCACTGTGATGTCAAAAAACACCACTGAGGTTAAGCTTAAAGACAGTAACACAAGGCAAAACCCGCTGTGACAACAGGAGAACATCACTGAGATTAAGATTAAAGATGGTAACCAAGGGAAAAAGCCATTGTGACATCAAAAGAACGTCACTGAGGCTAAGCTAAAAGACGATTACAAGGGAAAAATCCCTCTGTGATGTCAAAAGGACATCACTGAGGTATAGCTTAAAGATGGTAACCAACGGAAAAACCCTGTGACATCAACAGAACATCATTGAGGCTAAATTAAAAGATGGTAGGGAAAAACCCACTCTGATGTGAAAAAGATGTCACTGGGGTTAAGCTTAAAGACGGTATCCCAGGGCAAAATCCACTGTGACTTCGGTAGGACTACAGGGAGGTTAAGTTTGAAGCAAAATCCACTGTGGAGTCAGGGTGACGTCAATGACGTTAAGCTTAAAGACAGTACCAAGGATAAAACCCACTGTGACATCAGGAGGAGGTTAAGCCTAAAGACGGTAACCCAGGGCAACACCCAATGTGATGTTAGGAAGACGTCACAGGGGTTAAGCTAAAAGATGGTAACGAAGGAAAAAACCTTTTTTGAAGTCATGAGGACATCATGAAAGTTAAGCTTAAAGACAGTAACCCAGGGCAAACAGCACTGTGAGTTCAGGAGGATGTCATGGAGGTCAAGCTTAAAGATGGTAACTTAGGGCAAAACCCACTGTGACATCAGGAGGAAGTCACAGAGGTTAAGCTTAAAAATGGTAATGCAGGGCAACACCCAAGGTGAGGTCAGGAAGACGTCCCTGAAGTTAAGCTGAAATATGGTAACCAAAGGTAAATCCTACTGTGACATCAAAACAACATCACTGGCTCGGCGCCTGTGGCTCAATGGGCTAAGGCACCAGCCACGTACACCTGAGCTGGCGGGTTCAAATCCAGCCCGGGCCCACCAAACAACAATGGCGGCTGCAACCAAAAAATAGCCTGGTGTTGTGGCAGGCACCTGTAGTCCCAGCTACTTGGGAGGCGGAGGCAGGAGACTCGCTTGGGCCCAGGAGTTGGAGGTTGCTGTGAGCTGTGATGCCACAGCACTCTGTCCAGGGTGAGAGCTTGAGGCTCTGTCTCAAAAAAACAAAACAAAACAAAACAACAACATCACTGAGGCTAAACTAAAAGACAGTAACCAAGAAAAACACCCACAGTGACATCAAAAGGACGTCACTGAGGTTAAGACTAATGTTAGTAATCCAGGTCAAAATGTACTGTGAGGTCAGGAAGAAGTCACTGATGTTAAGCTTAAAGATGGTAAGCCAGGGCAAAACCCACTGTGACGACATGAGGACAAAATGTAAGTTAAGCTTAAAGATGGCAAACCAGGGACAAAATCACTTTGACATTAAAAGGACAACACTGAGCCTAAGCTAAAAGACAGTAACCAAGGGAAAAACACTGTGACGTCAAAAAGATGTCACTGAGGTTAAGCTTAAAGATGGTAAAGCAGGACCAAACCCACTTTGACATTAAAAGGATGTCACTGAGTCTAAGCCAAAAGACGGTAACCAAGAGAAAAACACACTGTGATGTCAAAAAGATGTCACTGAGGTTAAGCTTAAAGACGATAACCCGGGGCAAAACCCCCTGTGACTTCAGTAAGACTACATGGAGGTTAAGTTTAAAGAGAGTAACCCAGGGTGATGTTAATGAGGTTAAGCTTAAAGACGGTAACCAAGGAAAAAACCCACTATGACGTCAGGAGGACGTCACGGTCATTAAGCTTAAAGACAGTAACACGGGGCAACACCCAATGTGATGTTAGGAAGATGTCACTGGGGTTAAGCTAAAAGACAGTGTTGAAGGGAAAAACCCAGTATGAAGTAAAAAGAATGTCACTGAGGCTAAGCTACAGACGGTAAACAAGAGAAAAACCAATTGTAACGTAAAAGAATGACACTGAATTTAAGCTTAAAGAGGGGAAGCCAGGGCAAACACCACTGTGACATCAGGAGAACGTCACTGAGGTTGAGCTTCAAGATGGTAACCCATGGCAACATCCACTGTGACATCAGGAAGACATCACTGAGGTTAAGCTTAAAGACAGTAACCAAGGGAAAAACCCACTGTGACACCAAAAGAACATCACTGTGTCTAAGCTAAAAGATGGTAACCAAGGGAAAATCCCACTGTGACGTCAAAAGGACGTCACTGA
>CAUYRH010070937.1:0-20517 GCA_963574655.1 Perodicticus potto | reverse complement strand
CTCTGCCTCCCAAGTAGCTAGGACTACAGGCGCCCGCCACAATGCCCGGCTATTTTTTGGTCGCAGCCGTCATTGTTGTTTGACGGGCCCAGGCTGGATTCGAACCCGCCAGCTCAGGTGTACGTGGCTGGCGCCTTAGCCCGTTGAGCCACAGGCACCGAGCCACAATTAAAGTTTCATTGAAATACAACCACTTTTGCTATTTCTTTCTTTATTTTTTTGCCCCCTTTGCACCGACTGGTTTTCCTGGGCCCCTGAGAGCCTCAGCCTGCTGTGGATCCTGTGACTACCTCCTGCTGTGCTAGAAGCCCTGTGTCTTCCTTTCCTACTCATTTTAGAGCAGCCTCCTCTAGTAGCTTCTTGAAGATGCTATAAACACAGACATGGAAATGTTTCTTCGAAACTCTTACCTTACATCTCTCTGTCTTTTCTTCTTTTATTTTCTTCAAAACAGGGTCTCTGATGCCTATAGAAGAATGTGGGCTGGAGTGCAGTGGCCTCGGCCTAGCTCACAGCAACCTCGAGCTCATGGGCTCAAGTGATCCTCCCACCTCAGCCTCCCCCAGTAACCGGGGGCCACAGGCGCTAGCCACAACACCCAGCTAGTCTTTCCATTCTCAGCAGAGACTCTTGCTCGGGCTGGTCTCGAACTCCTGAGCCCAACGGTACCCCCTGCCTTGGCCTCCCATAGTGCTAGGACCACAGGCCACTGCATCCAGCCCTAATTTTTATTTTTCAAGAAACAGTGTCTCACTATGTCAACAGGCTGGAGTGTGTCATAGGCATGATCATAGCTCACTGCAGCCTCAAACTCCTGGCCTCAAGTGATCCTCCCATCTCAGCCTCCTGAGTAGCTGGGATCAGGAGTGATGTTTAAGGAAATGATGAGATGACAGGATGCAAAGCCCTCACTCTCCAATATCATTTAGGACCCAAATTCCCCCCAATTCTACACAGTGCCTTGGTGTCTATTCCTGCGACAGTCTCCATCCCCACTTGCCCTCATACCCTTCACACAGGGACCACTACCTGAGCCTCAGGACTGAATCCAGAGAACACCTGTCCTTGGGAGACTTCTAGGTACTCATGCTGTAATGTTCTGTTGGTCCTCTGCCTCCCCAGACGAAAGGACAGGCCTTTCATTGCTGGCCCTATAGGTGGCTGTGGCTGGCACAAAGCAACCCCAAGAGCGCATAGCTGGGGAGAAATGGGGCCTGGAAGCAGGCTCTCCTCTGTGGCTCCCACAGAGTTCCTGGCAGAGCCTTTCTCCTGGTGGAGCCAGTACAGGAGCCAACAACCCCCTGGACTCAGGCCTCTGAAGCCTAAGGTTCAGCTGCCTGACTGGGAGGACAGCCCTCAAATTCTCACTGCCCAATATCAGGCCAGACCAGGAAGAGGGAACCCCTCAGGTAAGAGAAGGGGAGGTTACACAACATCAGGGTTTTTAAAATTTATTATTTAGTTATTTATTATTTTTTTTAGAGACAGAGTCTCACTTTGGCGTCACAGGTCACAGCAACCTCTGGCTTTTGGGCTTAGGCGATTCTCTTGCCTCAGCCTCCCGAGTAGCTGGGACCACAGGCGCCCACCACAATGCCCAGCTATTTTTTTGTTGCAGTTTGGCCGGGGCCAGGTTTGCACCTGCCACCCTTGGTATATGGGGCCAATGCCCTACTCACTGAGCCACAGATGCCGCCCAACATCAGGGGTTTTTGAGACTTAGTTAAAATCTGAGAGCAAAAGCTCTTAGATTGGCATAGTACCCAGAATCCAATCTCAAGAGGACTAAAAAATTCCAGAAGCTCTAAAATGCTGAACCTTAGATCTTGGAGAAGTACAGCAGTACTGCTGAATAAAGTTACTGTAGAAGTAGCCTAACATCCATGATCATCATAGTTTCTTTTAATTTTCAAGAGACTGAATAGTAGAAAAAAGTTTGAAGTCAGTATGAAATGGAAATTCTCAGATTCTTCAGACTGTGCACTACCCTGCTCTCCTCTGCTTTAACTAGTACACTTTGCTTCCTGAGAGTAGAATGTTAGATCAGTAAGAGATAGGCATCTGCATGTTCTTTATTCTTTACTGAATGACAGAGTTTGAAATCCTATCTCCGAAATGTATGATACCCCAAAAGAAACTCTACAGAAACCCAGGACACTGTTTGGGGTTCCACAAGAGTTCAGAGGCTGCCTGAGTCAACTTTCACTCACACGTTGCCACACAGAAAACAGACGTGCACTAAAATACCGTTTATTAATACTTTTAGAGGAATATCAGCTCAAGTACACGCACAAGAAAAATACAAATGAAACATATACTGATATGCGGTGTTTGATGATCAGATTGGCAATACTTTTTTGGAGGGTAATTTGGTGAAAGAAAACATTTCCTTAACTCCCTTAAAATCTACATTTCCATTCCCCGGGCCATTCCATTTTTTCTTGTCTATGGCTACTTCCTCGCTGCAAAGGCAGCCTGGAGCAGTCTCCACGGAGAACATATGTGCCCTGCAAAGTCAAAGTGTTTACTACCCGGTCCTTCACAGACCAGGGTTCTTCGTCTATCCTTTCTTAGAGCGAGGAAATGGGCCTACTGGTGTGTAGAGAACAGAAACCACAGCCGTGACTGCACCTCTGTTCGTGATCCTAGCCGTGAGTGAGATTCCCCTCGCGTTTGTGTCAAGCCCTCAATCTCCTGCGAAAACTGTCCAAGGCCCACCTGCTGTATTCCAACAACGGACAGGTTCGCAACCAATTGTTTCCCCCCAGGGCCCGCCATATTTTTAGATAGGAACCAAGATGTCTTGGTCTCCCCTCGTTCCTCACGGCTCCACCCCGCCACACGGTCTAACTGTCAAACGGTCGGCAAACGGTTGGCAAACGGTTGGCAAACGGCCGGCAAACGGCCGGCAACGGGCAACGTGTGTGCGTAACAAACACTTACGTAGTGCTCAGAACGCAACTGGCGCACGTAATAATCACTGCCGCCCTATAAGGTGGGACTACGACCATCACCGCCTCCAGTTAACAGAGGGGCAACGTGAGGCTCGGAGGGGCTGAGCCACCTGCCTCGGGTCACCTCAGGTGGTGAGCTGGAGACGGCACTCAAATCTATGTGGCCAGGCTCCACGGTCTGGGTAAGAGGTAAACGCCAGGTAAAGACAAACTTCCCTCGAGGCTCGGTCTGGGGCTTACCCTAGATCAGAGCCCCCCACCTGGGCCGCACCCCTTCCCGGGAGCCCAGCGCGCCCCCGAAGTTGCCTGAGAGCCCTTCTATTCCCGGTGGGAGAGATGCAGGGGCAGGAGCGGCCTGGGAGCGGCGCGGGGTGGGACGAGGAGGACCGCGGCGGCGCCGGCGACGGGAAACAAGGCGTGTCGCCTCCACCCCGGGCCCCTGACACCCGCCGGCGGCCCCGGCCCCCGGCCCCTGGGCCCCTGGAGAATGCCGCCCGCGAACAGCTGAGTCACCGTGAGGCGACAGGCCTGGCGCCCTTCGAACCCGCCGGCCCCGCCTCGCTCGCTCTCGCCGACTCCCGCGTGCCGCGCCAGACGCTGCGGAGGCTCCGAACGCCGCTGCTATCGCGTGAGTACGGGGGCCGGCGGGCCGAGCGGGGGGCGGCGCGGGCGGCCGCGGTTCGCGCCTGCCTCCCCCGGCCCGCCTCAGCCTCCTGGGGCAGGGGACGAGGGGTGCTTCGGGCGTCCTTTGACATTTGGTGAAAGCGGTGGACGGCTTTTCTGTCTGAAAAACAGATCTGTTAAGAACCTCAGACTCAGAGCGCTCTATAGTGTCTCATCTGACAATGTGAACGTTACACTCTTGGCATTATTATTACTAATATTGCTTAATATGTCGATGCAGTAATTGTCTGTTTTCTTTTCTGAATGTATTGCTCTTCGTTCATTCTTTATGTGGGTTTTGTTTGTAGTCCTTATCTTAAACATTGTTATTGTTAAGAAATTTTAAGCCTTTTAAATTCTGTGAGGGCAAAAAGTGGAAACCTAATTAACACATGTATATGTAAAAATAAAATATATATATATATATATCATTTTCCTTGGCTATATCTAATTTTTCTTCCATCCTTTTCCCTTCATTCAAATTATCTTTAAGTTAGAAAAGATTCATTTTTTTCATACATATTTCCTATGCTGAAAACTATGGGTCTATAGTAGCATACCGAGTGATACAAGTGTCTTAAAGATATTTTGGGGAAAAGTGTTTTAGCTAGAACTAGAAACCAATTATTTTCACTTACATATAGAAATTGAGACTCAGAGAGGGGAATGAATTTCACAGACGTTGGTTGTTTATTTTTGTTTATTTACTTCTTGGATCATTTTGTTTGTTCATTTAATATGCTCACCATGCTGACCTTCTACATCTTCTGTTTTTTTAAAAAATATTTTAAAGTATTTTTATTATTTAATTAAAAAAATCGGTTTTCCCAGAATAATTATGTCAGGTTAAATTTGAAATTGATGTTAATTTTCAATAAGTATACTCTATATCAACTCTATTCTTTTCTCATGTTTATTGTGTTGTTAATTTCTAATTAGTGCCATCTGCCATCTATTTTTTATCCTTTTGATTAGTAATTTCTAATCTCGCTGAATGTGCAGCCAATATATATTAAAAAATGGTCAATATCACTAATCATCAGGGATATGCAAATTTAAACTACGATGAGATACTACTTTACCCAGGCAGAATGGCTATTATTAAAAATCAAAAAACAATAGATGGTGCTGATGTGGTGAAAAGGGAATACTGCTCCACTGTAGTTTGGAGTGTAAATTCCTACAGCTTCTAAGAAAACCAGTATGGAGATTACCTAGGAGGTAAAAATAGATCTTATGTTTGATCCAGCAATCCGAATACTAGTATGTACCCAAAGGAAAAGAAATCATTACACCAAAAAGACACCTGCAAAGGTGTGCTTACATCACAGAATAATTCACAATTGCAAAGATAAGGAATCAACCTAAATGCCCATCTGACCAAGGAGTGGATAAAGAAACTGTGGTATACATACACTGTTCAGGGGAAAAAAGAGAGAGAGAGAGAGAAAAAACTTTGTAAAATAACATAAAGATTTATTCTGAGCTGAATGTGTGTGTCAAGATACAGAATTTTCTTAATCAGAGACAGGCCACCTGAACATATCCTGAGACTCAAGTGATCTGTTAAGTAAATTGATGGCCTGCAGGGGTGATTTAACTTTTATCTAACAGTTATCTTAAGCTGTTAATGATTTAGTATGTTGTTGTTACAAACTGCAACTCCAAAAGGGAGGATGCAAAATGAGGGGTGTCTGTCTTTCCTTTCCCTGATGGCTGGCAACTCAGCTTTAAGGTATGTGTGGAGTTCCCTCGGCCAACAGGGAGGTGCATTCAGTTGGCTAGGAGGCTTGAGATTTTATTTTATTTTATTTTATTTTATATTTATTTATTTATTTATTTATTTATTTATTTATTTATTTATTTTACTGTTGTGGTACCTGGCACCACTTTTTTATTAGCTTCTGATCATCATCTGGAAAGAAAACATTCTAGAATAACATCATTAAAAACAGCTTTGATAAAGCACGGTCACTACTACGTATCATGAAGCAGGTACAAGATATTTTACATTCACAGAGGTATGATACCGTACTGTCCTACATCTATAATACCAGAGGATACAATTAAAAAGGCATTATTTGAGACTTGATTCTACTTTTCCAGCAACACCATAAGATGTGACTTAGCAATAAAGAAGGATAAAATTATGTCCTTTGCAGTTGAGATATATGAAACAGGAGGCCATTAGCTTACATGAATTAAGGCAGAAATTAAAAACCAACTATTGCATGTAGTCTCATTTATAAGTGAGAGCTAAGCTATGGGTCTATAGCGGCATACCAAGTGATATAAGTGACACTGGAGACTCAGAAAGGGGGAGATTGGAAGGGTGCTGAGAGAAGAAAAAGGTAAATTGCCTTTTAGTTGAGGTATACAGTATTTGTGTGATGGTTACACACAAACCTGGATGTCACTACTATATAATTCATACAGGCAAACAAAAACCATTTGAATCCCTAAATCTATCAAAATATAAATTTAAAAAAATGTTTAATAATATTTGAGACAGGCAAAAATAATTTATTAGATATGAAGATAATGAAGCAAGCAAAGTGCATCTTACACTCACCTGACTCTGGCCCTGTTACAAGAAGTGCTGTGGATAATTTGAACATGCCTAAGACAGCGTTCTAAGTTTCTCTTCTTTCACTACTTTGGTGCTACTATAATGATTCTCTGCATACATCATAATTGTCGGTGCTTCTACTTTAAAAAAAAAATGCGGTCTACTGCACTTAATTCTGCCCTCCTTTTATGTGGAATTTATTCTTCAGTCAATACCTGCCTGCCTTGATTCTTTCCTTTCACCAGTCTTGTTCTGCTTGTTCTAACTACTAGTTCGGTTCAGTTACCCATTTCTCTACCTTGCATTCCACATTATAAACGGAGAGAAAATTGCAGAAGAATATTTAATTTGTGACACTGCATCTAATGGTCTGCACATTTAGCTGAAACTTCAGCATTTTTCAACACCAATCCTTTTTGTATATTTGATATATTTAATCTCCTTAACTGTTATTTTAAAGATAAATTTTCTCAAACCTTCCAACTCTCCTTTTCCACCTCTTTCTTAATTCTCTCTGGGTTGAAAACCTTGCCTATTGTTTTGCAGGGAAAACGAAGGCCTTTATATATCAAGTTTACTTGACCCATCTATTTAGCTAATGTTCATCACGCTTTTCTTTCTTCTGGATATACACCAGTGGAAAAGTGTTGCTCTGGGCCCTTGTAATTCATGGACAAGATTGATGTAGAAGATTATTACTTATTTCCCCAACTAGACCCTTTTCTCAGTATACTTGACTTTAACAGGAACATGGAAATTTAGTAGTGATTATGGATGCAGGGAACTGTAATTGGTATTTTAAATTTTATTTACCCATTAATTGATGATATTTTAATTAATTTAACTGCAATAGCCGTATAATTGTTTTGTTTTTTTTTTTTTTTTTTTTTTTTTTAGAGACAGTGTTTCACTTTTTCACCCTTGGTAGAGTGCTATGGTGTCACAGCTCACAGCAACCTCCAGCTCTTGGGCTTAGGCGATTCTCTTGCCTCAGCCTCCCACAGGTGCCTGCCACAATGCCTGGCTATTTTTTTTTGCAGTTCGGCTGGGACCAGATTCAAACCTGCCACCCTCGGTATATGGGGCCAGCACCATATACTGAACCTTATACACTGAGCCACAGGCACTGCCCAATAGCTGTATAATTCTTTAGAGTTTATGTAAAACAGAAATCAATGGCTAGGCATGTGTAAAGCTTAATAAGTCCCAAATACTATGGTAAGGGCTACATGTGGTTTATTTTAATTCTTGCCACACACTGTTGAGGACTTGGTAATCACTAGACAGACAAATCTGTGTAAATGTAACTAACATGCAAAGCTGAGACTTATAAGGGTTAAGTAAGTAACTGAAGCTCAAATATCCAGTAAAGAGCTATGCTATATATCTAGGTAAATCTAGTCAAGGAGCACATGTAATTAATCTTACCAGAACTTCCAAGTATTCATTTCTAAAATATAAATGAATCCTTGGCTGCATCTACTAAATAGTTAATAGTAATCAGTTTCTTCATTTTTATGGCTTACAAAGACATGTAAAATTAAGAACAAAACCTTTGATGTTTCCTCAAAGGCTCAACAGGATGTGGTCACTGCCTACGCTCATCAACTTCATATTGAACCTCTATTCTCTAGTCTCTGAAACTCCAGCCCCATGAAGTTTATTTTGTTTGTTCGATGAATGCAACATGCTCTCTTTCACATCAAATATTATACATGTGACAACCTCTTTATCTAGAGAGATCTTCATAATCATCCTTTCTTGCCCTTCTTCAACTATTTGCCATTAAATCTTTCACCATGATTGTAAATCTGTAAGATTTAATTGTGAATAGTTCCATCATAAATATTCTTCATAAAACCCCTTTCTATCTACAGTTACCTTCCTCCCTCCTCCTGACGCCAAACTACTACTGATTGATCTTGACATCTACGTTACTGTAATTTTAATAATTGTATCTACCTTTTTCCTTTTTCTTTAATATCTTTGGTAATAGACTTTTTATTTCTCAGGACATATTTAGATTTACGAAAACATTGTGAATATGCTTCAGAGAGTTACAATATACATAGTTTTATGATAATTAACATCTTACATTATGATAGTACAATTATTGATATATGTTCATTAAAGTAGATGCTTTATTCATATTTCCTTGATATTTAACTAATGCTCTTTTTCCTTTTGCAGATACTCTCCAGAAATATCACATTACAGTTAGTTGTTAAATCTCCTTAGGTTATTTTTGGCTATGAAAATCTCAACATTTCGTTCTTTATTTCTTTTTTTTTTTTTTTTTTTTTTTTTTTCCGGAGACAGTCTCACTCCGCTGCCCTGGTTAGAGTTCCATGGCATCATTGTAGCTCACAGCAACCTCAAACTCTTGGGTTCAAACGATCTTCTGGCCTCAACCTCCTAACAGCTGGGACTATAGGGACCTGCCACAACATTCGGATAGTTTTTCTATTTTTGTTAGAGACTGAGTCTCGCTCTTGCTCAGGCTGAAAAATGTCTTTGTTTTGTTGGACTTGATAGTAATATTGGATATTTTGAAGAATGTCTCTCATTTGAATTTATCTGATGTTTCCCTATGATCAGACTGGGATTTTGCATTTAGAGGAAGATGATCGCAAAGGTAAACGTCCCATTTTCATCACATTTATTAAGAGATATGCTATCAGTATGACTTGTTGATATCACCTTGATCACCTATCAAGTGGTGTTTATCAGGGTTTTCCACTATAGGTTCCTTTTGTTTCCCTTGACAGACTGTCTTCTTTAAAAGGTCACTCCCAGGGGTCCTCAAACTATAACCTGTGGGCGACATGCGTTGGTGTGAATTATATTTGTTTCCATTTTGTTTTTTACTTCAAAATAAGATATGTGCAGTGTGCATAGGAATTTATTCATAGTTGTTTTTTTTAAACTATAGTCTGGCCCTCCAATGGTCTGAGGGACAGTTAATTGGCCCCCTGTTTAAAAAGTTTGAGGATGTCTGCCACACTGGAGAAGTGGGGAGTTATGCTTCATCTCCTTGAGAATGAATTATCTATATAAATTATTTAGAATTCTTCTTACCAGGAGTTTTGCTTCTTTTCTATTTCTTTATTAATTCAATCATTTATTTTATATTAGTATAGGCATATGAATACTTATTTTATTTTATTATTTATTTATTTTTAATAGACAGAGTCTCCCTTTATTGCCCTTGGTAGCGGGCCATGGTATCACACAGCTCACAGCAACCTCCAACTCCTGGGCTCAGCCTCCCGACTAGCTGGGACCACAGGCGCCTGCCACAATACCCGGCTATTTTTTGTTGTTGCAGTTTGGCTAGGGCAGGGTCTGAACCTACCACCCTCGGTATATGGGGCTGGGTGCCCTACTCAATGAGCCACAGGCGCCGTCCTGAATGCTTATTTTAAATTTTAGAATATAACCCAATATTTTTTATTTAATTTTCCTCAGATTGTACCTGCTTTGTTCATCATTAGAGAGAGCTCCTTAGTTAGCTCTTGTGTCACTTTTCATGATTGGGATTGTTTGTTTTTGTCATTGTTGAGACCACCTCAATTTCTGGTCGCATGAGATGCTCCACGATCATCTTACATATTTACATCTTCAGTCCTAGGATTGGACATGTATCCAAAAAGCACTTGGTCCTCTTCTTAGAGAATGGTATTAGGAACTACAATCTGGGTGCTACATGTGCTCAGTACATTCCCTTATGATGCTGGTTGCTTCCCGCCCCTCAGTATAAATCCCTTGAGATCCATTCCAATGCCAGGTATTTCAATAGTTTGTTCCATTTATTTGAAAAGGATTTCCTAGTGCAGTTGTATCAGTTTGTTTAACCATGTACCTGTTGAAGGACACCTGGGATGTTTCTAGTTTTTGACTATTGCGAAAAATGTTTGAACCCTGAACATCCATGTTTTGTGGGAGTGCAACTGCTGCATCATATGACTGGGTCATTTCTGGATTTGTAAGAAACCGGCAAATGTTTTCCAGAGTAGCTATGTCACTTTATGTTCCATTTCCAGCAGCAATGTATTAGTGATTGAGTTTCTCTATTCACCCATCAGCATTTGCTATTATTGTTATTTTAATCCATTTTTTATATATGTACTGGTATTTTATTGTATTTTTACATTTTTTTTTATGTGCTACTCAGAAGGAAGGAAAGAAGAAATAAAGGGAGGAAGGAAAGGAGGAAGACAGCCAAGCAGGCTACCAGCTAAGGGTGCTTCATTGATATTGAGTTATTTGCTAAATTTAAAATTTTAAAACTTGATGGAATTAAAATTTTAAGCAATGGAATCAATAATAAGTAGTTAGTATCTGTTCCTTCTGGGTATTTCAGATAATAAGCTACTTGCTAATGTACACTTTGCCATGTCGTACAAGCTTTATGAGGTCATCTACCTAGAGGTTGTAGTCCCTGCTTATTTTCTCTGTAGCACTAATAGTACTTTGTAATCTATTCCTATGTATTTATTTGACAAATATCACTATTTTGCATAGGGCTCTAAGATCCATGAGTACAGGGCATTTAACTACTTTGCTTACTATAGTATCTACTACCTATCTAACACCTACTTTAGGTTCTGACAGACAGATGCTCGATAAATTCTGTTAAATTAATACGTAGTATTCTTTAGTTACTAATACCTGTTTTCAACCAAGTAACTTAATCTTCTTTAAGTTATATTTATTTATTTATAATATAATAAATTCATTGGGAACAATTTTAAGACTCTAGATTTCTAGTTATAGAGAAGAAATGATAAGTGACAAAGACATAAAGAGATGATTTTTATTTCAAACTCAATATTACTAAAAAAAATAAGTAGCATTTACAGTTATCAGTAAAATATGTTGTCTCCCTGTAGTTCCAAAATCAAAACTAAATAGTCTTTTTTCTTTATCCCTATCGCTACATGGACAATTCTGCTAAATCACCGTTGACTAAGTTGTTATGTCTTCCTGGGAAGCTTCAGTCGCTAAACATCTTGTAGAAGAAGACCATGGTGCCAGCTCTAACCATCTAGAAATTAGGACAATAACAGGGGCATAAAAAAGATACTACCCTAGGACCTAATAAATATTTCATTAGTTGGGATGATGCACTAAGGGAAACTTATCAATACAGAGTGATTTTGAATTTTATTAGTTATTGATCTATAGTTATGTATCAGAATCATTTAAATACTGAGATCAATACAAATTAATTCCAATGTATTTATTGAAACAGTTTCATGACACAAATTTATTGTCAAGTTTATGACTAGAGGAATAAAATTAAATTATGTGCATGGTCCAGGATAGCCAATGCATTAAAATCTAAAGCACTTAACATGTTCCCAATAAAAAAGAAAGTAATAAATCATATTCCATATAAGATATTAATCAATAATAGCACCTATGTATTTTTTGATAGAGATGTACACTAAAATCATTACAAAAGGGTATTCTTGATGATGAGGGCATTTTAACATAGGTATACATTATTCTTCAAGTAAATTTTATTATGTTTAAGCAATTTTCTAGCACTTTTATGTAATCACACATTCTTTTCTTTTCTTTCTTTTTTTTTCTTTTTTATTTTTTTTTGAGACAGTCTCACTATGTCGCCCTGGATAGATAGCCGTGGTGTCACAGCTCCCAGAAACCTCTAACTCTTGGGCTTAAGCGATTCTCTTGCCTCAGCCTCCCAAGTAGCTGGGCACCACAATGCCCTGCTACTCATCACATATTCTTACTTAAAGATTAACAGAGCATAATTTAACTTTTATATAGAGAAGCAACTTAAGTAAAATAAAAAGTTGCCAGTTTATATAAGCAATGTAAGTAGTACAATTAAATGACTCAGGCCAAATTGCTTCATGTTTAAATAAAAATCAATTTAAATGTATTTTTCTTTCTTCTCAGTTTTGTCCTACGAAGTGCTGATGAATCTGCTCTCACTCACAGTCCAATTTCTCCTTCCTGCTTTTAGTCATACACAAAGAAAGACAATTACCTGGAATCTACAGCCCTAGCTCATCTTTGTAGAGCTACATGGGTTCAAATTGGATCCTAGCAGAAGTCATATACAACTTCTAGGCACAGCCTTAAAGAAAGCTGTCCTTGGGTCTCCTTATTTCCTCTGACTAAGAAAACAATGCTATATGGCATATAAGAAAAAGTGTAAAGTAAGGTTATTCACATAAAACAGTTTAAATGATGTCAGATTTTATTAGCTATTGCATCACTATCATCTACCTATTAGTTTAATTTTAATTTTATTATTTTTATTTTATTTTACTAATTTTATTCTTATGAAATATCATTAAATAAAAATTTTATATTGGAAATTTCAAGAAAAACATGAATAGAATGAGTCCAGAAACTTACATGCATTACAAATTGTTCTCTCCGATTTCTGGATCTTCTTTTTTTTTTTTTTTTTTTTTTGCAGTTTTTGCCAGGGCCAGGCTACCCCTGGGGTGTAGAGGTGGTGCTCTACTCTTTGAGCCACAGGCACTGTCCCCACTCTGGAACTTTCTTCTAAAGTCAAAACAAAAGAAAATGTGGCTAGTTATACAATCTGCTATGTCCATGTGTGAAAGAGAAACACAAGATTTAAATACTGATATTATGAAGTAATTTATTCATGGATTTTTAATAAATGAATAGGAACTTCTGCATCGACTTCTGTCCTTCTATCAGTGGTGTTTGTGGTGAAACTTTACAGCATAAAGAGGTAAAATCAGTTCTGTAGCAGTCAAGGATTTCATCCAGGCAGTACAGTAGAGTGCGGGGGTAACAAGCCATGTCCGAATCCAGAATTGGCCTTACCTGTGAATTCTCAGTCAAGTCACTCACCTCAAACAAATATAGAGCCCTAAATGGCATAAAATGATAATTCAAATTTTTTCAGTGTTAAATAAAATCTTAAAATGGTCTGAGTTTATTGGTATACGAAATTTATACTAGTTAGTAGCCAAGGTTTCCAGAAGAGTCGAAGAACAGATTTGTCTTCAGAATAATAAGGCAAGTTTCTTATTGCTGGATGAATGTTCTACAGAAACCTTATGTTCTCATAGGGACATGGGTACCTGGAAAGCCTTAATGGAACCTCATTTGGGAAGATTCTATATTGTTTTCAACCAGTCTGGCTTTTTGGTAGTTTCATTTAAGAAAATTTATACCATTTGTATTTTTCAGTTTATATCTTTCTATTAATCTTTCCACCTACCTAAAAGATAGAGGTCCAAATGTATACTAAGACACAGAACCAGAACCTAACTATTAGGTTGATTGGAGAGGGGGAAGTAAGTACAAAAAAGAGAAAACTTAGAAAAGAAAATGATGCTAGAATGTTCAAATT
The DNA here is from genome assembly GCA_963574655.1 of Perodicticus potto. Lineage (NCBI taxonomy): Eukaryota > Metazoa > Chordata > Mammalia > Primates > Lorisidae > Perodicticus > Perodicticus potto. The sequence goes on along the minus strand of CAUYRH010070937.1, from coordinate 6,959 downwards.
TCACCCACATTTTAAAGCAAAGACTTGCTAAACATTGATAAGGATTGTTTCAGTGGAATATGGCCATATTTCCCATGATTTGGGATAGTTTAAGATACTGGATTAAAAAAAAATAAATTGCAATCCAAAATGTATAAGTATATAATTGTCCTTTAGATTCCATACCAAAGAAAAGATGCCTAAAAGTTCCACAGAGGCTAAAACTGATAAGAACTCAAAAAAGAATCTAGTGGGTAAGAAAAACAGGAACTAAAATTGTGGATCCTTATTTTTTATATAAATGCATAAAGTGTTATTATTAGAAGTGCTGGGGCTCAGAGGACCTCCTCAGCCCCATCTTCTCTGAAATACAAATTTGTTCTAACTAAAAATTTACAAAGGGGGGGAAGTTATTTGACCTTAACCACTCAGAGCTCCCTGTATAGAGGACAAGAAAGAGAGAAACAGCTATGGAGTAAGGAAAAGAAAATTTTCAGTCTAGGGTTAATATCAGCTGTGTTTCTTTTTTTTTTTTTTTTTTTTTGAGACAGAGCCTCAAGCTGTCACCCTGGATAGAGTGCTGTGGCATTACAGCTCACAGCAACCTCCAATTCCTGGGCTTAAGTGAGTCTCCTGCCTCCACCTCCCAAGTAGCTGGGACTACAGGCACCCGCCACAGCACCCCGGCCATTTTTTTTTTTTTTTGGTTGCAGCCCTCATTGTTGTTTGGCAGGCCGGGGATGGATTCCAACCCACCAGCTCAGGTGTACGTGGCTGGCGCCTTAGCCCGTTGAGCCACAGGCACTGAGCCATCAACTGTGTTTCAATATGAATGAGTAGCTCATCTGTGTTTTTAGAGCCTTCTTTTCTAACTAAGGTGTGAACAGACAGAATGAGGACTTGTGAAACTGATTTATATACACACATACACCTGTGTATATGTGTGTGTGTATCTGTATATTTCTGTTTGTCTTCAGAGTACAGTATCTCAGAATTGATTTCATACTTTGACCACGTTCCTTCCAGAGCAGAATCAGAAGTACTTAGGTGACACAGAATAACAAGAACTCCGCCCCCCCCCCCAATGTCTCTCAACTAACAGACGGGAATGTATGATACATGGATAGTTAAAAAGATTCTGAAACTGAGCATTTGTCTAACATGTCAAAGCAGTTTCACTATCACTAGAGTTATGCTTGATTCTGAAGTATGCTAAATTGGTCTGAAGATATGCCAATCAAAGGGTTAACTAACTTTTCTCCTTCAGGCATGGTTGTGTTTAAGGGAAGCTATTTTGCTGCAGCGCAGCCAAAAGAGATAAGTGCAGGAGTCTGGAAATACGCCCAGCTTCTCTAATCCTAAGATCCTTGGGAAAATAACTTTTTTCTTTTCTCATTCCCTAGAGGTGTTTTACTTACCATGGCTCTTACTAAGCTTTCTTGGGAAGGAAAATTATCTGGCAAGGACCTGGATGTCTGTCCCCAACCACTGTCCCTACTCCCACTGCTTTTGTTTCTCTGCTTCTTTAGTAAAAAGTATATAAGAGATGAATATATTTTGGAAAGAAAATATTCAATAAAAATTATATTGGAGAGAAAATTATTCGAGATGGTTATCCAAATAGCAAGTATTAGGAGCTCTGATGTCAGAATTGTTGTCCAGGAGGACCAAAAGGAACCTACGATAAAACAGACACTAAACAACAACCACCAGGGTCCAGAGAGCAGTAAGAGGGAGTAGCTCTATCAATAATTAAAAGATATCATATAACCTCAAATTAATGCAGCATTGCTCCAATTCGTACATAACTAAGACAGAAAAATTAAAGGAAAAAATCCTCATATAGGCCTAAATAGATTTGTAAGAATGAATGTATGATAAATGCGTTATCTCAAATTAGAATGAAGAGCACTATTTAAAGAAATGCTAACGGGATAACTGAATGGTCATACAGATACATGTAAAATTTAAATGTTTCTTCACACAGACCTCGTGCCATGCACATTATGATTCCAATATGAAAAAATTGAAACATAAATTGGTAGAAGAGCTTCAGAATTCAATGTCACAAAATGAAATAATAAATATATTAGAAAGAAATTATGTGTCATTTCCCAATACATATCAAACATATTATCAATGCATTTATAAACTTGGAGTAGTAAAGTTTTTCGAATTATGAGTCAATATTTGTAAAGAAAAATGTTAAATTTGACTATACCCATGTGAAATACTAGTGTATGAAAAATATGTAAGTAAAGAAACACTACTACCAAAATTAGAAAACGAGTGATAAATATGGAAAGAGTATTTTCAATTTATCTTTTTGAAAATAAGAGCTGATATTCCTATTTATGGGGTGCTATGGTCTGAATATGTCTGCCAAAATTCAAGTTGGAATCTTAATCCCCAATGCAACAGTGTTGGATGGTAGGGCCTTTGGGAATGTCTAGGTCATGAGGGCTCTGCTGGCATGAATGTATTAATACCTTCATAATATCAGTATTTAAATCTTGTGTTTCTCTTTCACATATGGACACAGCAGATTGTATAACCAGCCATATTCTCTCACCTTTTTTTGACTTTAGAAGATTCAGAGTGAAATTGGAGAGAACAATTTGTAATGTATATAAATTTCTGGACTCATTCTATTCATGTTTTTCTTGAAATTTCCAATTTAACATTTGTATTTAATGATATTTCATAAGAATAAAATTAAACTAACGTGTAGATGATAGTGATGCAATAGCTAATAAAATGTGACATCATTTAAACTGTTTTATGTGAATTATCTTACTTTTCACTTTTTCTTATATGATAATGACCATTGTTTTCTTGGTTAGAGGAAATATGGAGACCCAAGGACAGCTTTCTTTAAGGCTGTGCCTAGAAGTTGTATATGACTTCTGCTAGGATCCAATTTGAATCAATGTAGCTCTATAAAGATGAGCTAGGTTTGTAGATTCAAGATAATTGTCTTTCTTTGTGTATGACTAAAAGCAGGAAGGAGAAATTGGACTGTGAGTGAGAGCAGATTCATCAGCACTTCCTAGGACAAAACTGAGAAGAAAGAAAAATACATTTAAATTGATATTTATTTAAAAATGCTGCTATAACTGTAAAGTCACAAGCATGTAATGCCAGCCTGGGAAAGCCATAGATACCTGACTTCACCCTATCAGAGTGGCATGGTCTCAGCATAGCAAAGCTACGGGAGTAAGGTCCTCAGGAGATTTGAGAAATTCTTCATGAATATCTATCTATAGGACACCTGTGAAAGGAAGCAAAATAGTACGCTCTTTGGTATGCTTGTTGAAATAGGAAGGTAACAGATACAAATCCTTTGCTTTTGAAGTGCAATTTTCCTTCTCTCTGAAACATGACAGAAACCTTATAATTGCAAAGAACATTATAAATAAAAGGAATAAAGAAGGGGGCCTCTTTCTTCCAATCTTCTAGGATCTAGAGCTGTGAAAAATTTAAAATTAATGTGAACTTTCTAACAAGAAACATTATCAATTGACTTTTACAAAGTTTTAAATTATTAGCTTATATTCTTTCAAGCCACTCTAGAAATACATTGAATATCTTTTTATGTTAAAGTCGGATGTTTTCACTGCCAGTGAATGCCATAAAGAGTTATGGTTTTTTTTCCCATGTTTATGTATTTCACTATCATCATAAATTTAAGTTCTTAATCTCAATAATACTGGCATTTTGTCCATTATATCATAGTGAATCAAGGAAGAACTGAAATTAACAGAAATAAAATTTCTTCTGTTTAGTAATTTTTAATCTTAATTTTTAAAGTATAATTTTTATGGAACAGTAGATTTTTATGAGGGATCAGATCAACATGGAAATCAATAAGCCAGGACCTGTGTACCTAATTCAGAGTGTACAGGAATATACAAGCTTAGAAATGATCTAGGATTTTTTGTTGTTCTGCCTTATCGTTATTCTATGCTATGCAACCCCATTGTTGTTTTGTTGCTGAAAATGTTGTGCAGGTAAAATGGAGCAGCTGCGTCTAAGAGAATTTTGTCCATTTTGAGACTGCATTTTGAAAAGAAGCGTCCTTTCCATTATAGTGATTATATTTATTCTTCCGAATTTATTGAACATAAAATTGGGAGAAAATGTGTTAACCACTACAAAAATGAAAGGAAAAGAGTTGCCCTTGTTTATTTTTTCCCTTTAGTTCTTCTGGGAGCTGAAAACACATATAGAAATATACAGCTTTGCACAAAAGATAAACGAATTAAAATTGAACTTAGAACTACAGAAAGCAAAAGCAAAAGAGAGAAACTACAACTGAAACTCCATCTACAGAGATTTATATAAGTTTGGGGAATTTTTTTTTAATTGTAGAATTTGGGGTATATGCATAGTGGAGTTGCTGTTGGAGTGTCCTTGGGGCATAACATGTCATTCTCAAGGTTCCATTCTTCTTCTCTCTGTGCTGAAAATATTCGTATAAAGGTGATCTTTTTTTTTTGAAAGGGCAGAATAAACTAAGTAGAGTTTCTAAGTAGAGCCTGAAATTTAGCTGTGAATAATGTTAAGGGCCTTTTTTGTCTTTTATAAGTTGCTCAAACACTTTTATTGAAATAGGACAAATGTGAAGAAAGGAGCAGGACCTTTCTGTCTAGGAATGTAAGTTACGGATTTGTTCGAAACTTCCTTTTTGTTCATCTTGCTGTATGCCAATCCTCATGGCTGGGCAAAAAGTAGGTTTGGAATATGAAACAGCATCAATACTACTTCAAACTAAACCATTGAGCAAATAAGTTTCGTTAAATCAATTGGAACTGAGATTCCAGCTTGACAGTATCATCAAATGTTTCAGATAATATAAGTTTATTTATGGACTTTTGAATAGACTTTTGAATGAAATTGATTTTGAGATTTTTGTTCTTTTCGGAAGAGTCTTCAGGTTATTATCTTTGTTTTCCCAGAGTTGAATAGAAAATGAAACAAAAAAAGCCAGTAATAACTAGTTTCATAATCCCTCTTTTGATTGATTCTCATAGAGCCCATGTCTTTATTACCTACTTGTGAAAATTTTACCAATCATTAAAGCCTCAACTCAAATATAAACTCCTCTAAAGCATGCATTTTTTAAAACTTTTCATCCAAATCAATATATTTTCCTCCGCTACAATAGCATTTTATTTTTCTTGACTTCTGATCATATTTTTTCTAGAAATAAGTTTATGCATGTATGATTTATCACTTGCAATAGAATAAATAATATGTTCCCTTAAATGCATTTGTTGAATGCCTACTGGGTACTTACTCAGTTTGGGGTAAATACATCCTTTAATACATCCTTGAACAAAATCCTTTGCTTTGTGGAGTTTAAATTCTAATTGAAGTAAGCAAACATAATGAATAAATTAATTAAATAGAATGTTATAAGATAAGGGTTATTGGAATTAGTAAGAGTAAAATAGTGTAAGAAAAATGGCACTGACAGGAGGTTGGGGGTCAGAGTAAAATTAGTTGTGATTAGCAGAGAACAACATGGAGAGAGTGACATTTTTATAAAGATTTGATGATGATTAGGAAATTGACTTTATGAATTTCTGGGATTGGGGAAATTAGGAAGTATGTTCCAATAGAAGAAATAGCCAGACCTTATGGCACTATTAAGACAGATAAATCAGAGTAATAGGGAGGCAACCAGTGTAACTGGAAGTGGTCATATTTGGGACCAGGGTATGGTAGGAGATGCCTTCATAATGATATGAGGAGTTATATCTTCAGGGGCTTTAGAATCCTTTCCATGATTTTCCCTTTTTCTCTGGTTAAATATGAAAATATTATAGGATTTTCTGCCGAGGAGTGACATGATTTGAGTTGTTCTAAAGGCATCTCAATATAATTTGGAAAATAAGAAAAGATACCATCAGTGCCAGGGCTAGAAGCAAGGAGGAGAATATTGTTAGGAAAATATTGCCGGAGAAGAAATATAGGCTCTCAGATCAAGAAGTAGCTATGGAAGTAGTGAGAAGTGGTTATATTCCAGGGAACTACGTAGTGAATAGATTTTCTGGAGAACATAAGAAGTTTAGTTTAGGAAGTGTTAATGTGAAGTCTAGGAGATGGTCTATGTAGATGAAGACTGACAATTAAGTTCATGAACTGAACCTAAAAAAAGTGCTACATATCTCGGTGAATATCACTGTGGTCACCTTTGAAATACTCCTGTGGGAAGCTGCAAACTGATGTCAGCGCCTAGACAAGTCTTCAAAGCAATTTTGGAACTCCTTCTCTGGAGTGACCATCAGAACTGTCATTGTACAAGGTCTGACAATTAAGTGCACGAACTTGTTGTCTTAGGCTTATGTTGGCTGCATCGTACAAACAATTCAGTAAAGTATCATAACCTTGGTATATCCATGACTCACCAGGTGTGTTCCTGTTGATGTGCAACAGTGTCTTGCCGAGTGGTATTCATTCTTGTTGTGTGTTTTGGGGTACCATATGATGACAGGCCTGATGGTCATTCCAGAAAAAGAGTTCCAAAATTGTTTTGAATGGTTGACTAGGTGTCGGCATCAATGCATAGCTTCCTAAGAGTGAATACTTTGAAGATGAACATGGTAATATTCAGCCATGAGGTAGATAGTAGTTTTTCTAGGATGACTTTGTGAACTTCATTTTCAGACCTCATATGTTCAATAGACAAGCTTATTTATGCTGGGTATTATTAGACTTGGTCCTTTATTACATAGGAGCTAGCTATATAACACTTGAGAACATTACTATGATTTTTTTTTACTTCATGTAACAGATATTAATAAGAAATTCTTTTTTTTTTTTTTTAATAATTGTTTTTTATTGAGTCATAACTGTGTACAATGATTCAAGCTTGGAGTACAGTGTGCGGGCTTCCCACACAATCGGAGATATTTTTATCCACCTGATTAATGTGACATTCATGATATTTTCTCATTTACTATGTGAAAACAATT